>PVJA010020114.1:0-37399 GCA_004027025.1 Myocastor coypus | reverse complement strand
AAAAAAAAACCTGTATCTTGCCAGGTGTGGTGGCTCACACCTTTAATCCCAGCAGTCGGGAGGCTGAGGAAGGAGGATCGGTGCGAGTTCGAGACCAGCCTGGGCTACAAAAGTGAGCTCAAGGCCAGCCTCAACTGCATAACGAGACCCTGTCTCAAAAAGGCAAAAACAAACAAACAAACAAACAAACAAACAAAAACACAAAAACAAAAAACCCCAAAACTGTATCTTATTGTGCCAGCAAATTATCCAAGAGATAGAAATACGAATGTACTAAAAATTTTAAGTCTACAATGATATCAGAATACAAACTACCAAAGATACTGCCCCAATCAAAACAGACAGGCTACAGAAAGGCACCTACTCTTTTTCTTCATTATTTCATCTGTTTTTTTTTTTTTAGCCCCACTCTTTTTCCAGAACCCACCCAGTGTTATCTGGATGGTGTGGACTTGGTTTCTTGCTCAGCCTGACCCCCACTTCAGTGAGTGCCTCAGATTCACTGCCTGGCCCTTAGGGATCTCCTCCTTACTCTGAAGCAAAGAGATTGGATGGGCATTATATTTCTGGTTTAGATCAAAGATTACCAAATGCCACACTGTTGACTTCTAGCTTAAGTATCATATGTCTCAAAATGAAAATAAAATAAAGGGTAGTATAATGGCAGTTTGAAGAATGGCTTTTTTTTTTTTTAGGGTCTCACTACTGAGTCATAGTGATCCTCCTGTTTGTACCTACCAAGGGCTGGGATTACAGACGCACGCCACCACGCCGTCTCACCATCTCAGCGTGCTCTAGAGCTGGGTCAGCGCGGCACGAGGGGCCAGGAACCGATCCCTGGTCCCTGGGCTTCCTCTAAGCAAGCTTTATTCTGATATTTTTTCTAACTTTTCAGTACTCAAATTTTGTTCCTTTCTTACGTGAAAAGTTAAGTGCTAACAGATAGTTGTCACCCTGGATTACATAGTGAGTTCATGGCCTGCCCAAAGTACATGGCAACACCCTGTCTTAACACAAAACAAATTCAGACTTTACTATTGGTCCCAAGGAACTTTCAGGTGGTGGTGGTGGTAGGGACAACTCATTTTCTGATTCATGAATATTTAACTGGAGTCAAGAGAAGTAGCAGAAGCAGCCTCAGCTGTAACAAAAGAACATGGTTAGATCAGTTAGGGACAGTGAGAGTCCCGGAGTAAGGCATACCTTTGTGGTGATAGCTGCCGTCTGAGATGTGCTCTTAGGGACGGATCCAGGAGAGCCTGGAGACCCTGGGGACCCAGGGGATCCCGGAGAACCAGGCAGGTTTGCTGCAGGTGACTGGCTGGTGAGGTTAGTCTTTGTTCCACTGGACAAGGAAAGCTTAAAGCTTGGGCTCTGCCGTCCAGAAAGATTTGTTTTCAAAAGCACCTCCTTTTCTTCACTTTCTTTCACTAAAAATGATAAAATGGTCAATAATTGTCCTGCATACTTTTCATGCATACTTCCATTCTTTTAAAAAATCTCTTAAAAAGTGGTGACACAAAACAAAATTAACCAGAAAATATGACTACTAGATTAGTCACTGCTAAGGAGTCTTTAGTTTTAGTTTATTTACAAAGCCTGAGAGACTACTATATGCCATTATCTACTGAATTTTACAATGGAGAGGGAAAAACCTTCAGCGTCACTTTCTGCACCCTAATGTCCCTGAAAGTCTCCTTATTCATCCAACTCAAAAAAGCAGTTTACACTTTCACAACACAGCGAATTCAACCATGCCCTATAATGCAGTCTTCACGCTGGCAGTACACTACACAGATACTCATTTTGTCAAGAAACAAAAAACCCTAGAGTGAGAAAAACATCATTGCTTCAACCTACATTTCTTCCTCTCCATGAATTTACTTATTGGATCCATAATATCATCATCATTTTTAGTTTTGTCAGATGGAGACACTACAGGTTCCCCATCTTCCATATCATCCTCATCTGTGTTAAACCACATCTCTTCTTCATCTTCTAGTGTTCTGGCATCTCGTCGATATCTATGATTCCTTAAAATGGAACGCATGCTATTGAAAAAGAAAAGAAAAAAATTCAGTTTTAAGATAGTCTTTATGTTAATGGGGATAAAACTGGTATATATTAATAGAAGCTTATGAAAACAAGCCTTTGGGCTTGTGAGATAGCTCAGCGGTATAGAGCACCTGCTTTGGCAAGCCTAGGCAGCCACAGGGATGATATGTGATCCCCAAAACCACATGTTGCCCCAGCCCCACCCTCAGGGCAGGCTGAGCTGGCCATAACATAAACAAACTTTAAAAAAACAAAAAACAACAAAAAAAGAGCGCTTCCAAACATGTAATAAAAAACCACACCCACCATAACTAGTATTCATGAGAATTAAACCTCATACCATAAATTATAGTTACAAAGTTGTTACTAACAGTAGGAAACCATAGGACCAGGGGAAACAGCTCATGGAATAAGCACTTGCCTGTCAAGCACAAGATCCTGAGTTCAATCCCTGGTCCTCCCCATCCCCCCCACCCCCCAAAGGAAACCAGGGGTGATTCAGACCTGTAATCTCAGCACTCCTGGAAGCTGAGCAGAAAGGTACCAAATTGGAGCCCAGTTAGTAAGTCAAGTTAGTAAAACCCTGTCTCAAAAAATAAAGAGGGCTGGGGATGTAGTTGAGAGGAGGCCTTGAGTTCATCAAGCCCAGTACTGGCAAACAAGGAATGCACAATAGTTTATGAATTTGAAAATATACTACAAATATGAAAAATGTATGAGATTAAAATTTTAAAGACTGAGATGTAATTCAAAGCAAGTACTATAATATTCTGACTTAATCTTGAACGCTCAGACCTTATGGTCAATTAGGTATACATTGGTGGCTGCAGATCATGCTAGCATTTATCTATACCTTCAGGAAAAGCCTGTATCTTTTGCCTACTACCTGCCTAGATCTTACTTTTTTTCTTTTTTTTTTTCTATTTCTTATTTCTTTGCCAAGCCAAAGGCCAAATAAAAACATCACCACAGAATGTGTTGCTGAATGAAGCAATGCATCCAAATATTTGGTTCCAATATTTGCAATTTACCTGTCGAGTTTGGGGTTGTCTTGTCTTTCTCTTTGTTGTTCGAATCGTAGTTTTAATCCCTTAAATGTCTGTACATAATCTACATCTTCCAGTGCTTTCCAATAATTTTCAATTACATGAGCAGTTAATGATTTAATATCTTCCTATAGAAAAACATTGATGAAATGATATGAAAATAACATTTTAGCAAGATAAGAATTTAGTGTAGTAAATTCATAAAAATTCATGAGATACAGCAACACACTGGCTAATTACACAATCTCTAATTTTTGGTTATACTTCAGAACTGCCTAATAGTCTTCCTAAAGTAAATGTCCAGGTCTCATCCTAGGTGATTCTGATCTCCTAAGTCTGAGCATTTTTCTTTTGTTGTTATTATTTGGTACTGAGGATAAAACCCAGGACCTACACATGCTAGGCAGCTGCTGTATTAATATAAAGAAACCAGGGGCAATAATGCAAGCCTGTAATCTCAATGCTTACCGAGCTACACTACTGACTAGGGCATGTGCATTTTAAAAATATGTGACAGAAAGTGTGTGGGTAGTTGTAATGGTTGCACAAGAACACAAAGGCATTTTGTGCCACTACGTTATGCATCTATTATGGTTTATGTCTAGCTGTCCCCCAAAAGCCTCATGCAGTCATGGAGTGGTTTCTAGAGTCTGTGAATAATTCTTGATTCAATTCTCAGAATATGGATGTGAGTGCTATTTTGGCCCTGGGGTGGGTAATCTGCAATACAGTGTAAGGAGGAGAGACAGGCTTGCCTTTGCTGCCACAGCCACTGCCCCTTCCTTGGCTCTTTGCTGTCTGCCACCACCATGAAACATTGCCCTCTTCTATGCACTACTCTGCCTTTGAGCCAGCCGAGTATAAATGGAAACTTCCTTTGTGATCTAAATAAAACTTCACTTCCTTAATTTTGGGTGTTGGGTACTTTGTTCCACCAACAAGAGAAGGGTAACTAACATTTAAAAATGTTCAAGACACCAGGTGTGGGGCACACACCTATGACACCAGCAGTTGGGAGGCAGAGGCAGGAGGATCATTCAAAGCCAGCCTGAACTGCATAATGAGACCCTGTCTCGAAGACAAAAAAAAAAAAAAGAAGAGATCCTCCAAATGGCAAATTTTGTTATGTGTATTTTACCACAATTCTAAAAAAGGGCATTAGCAGAGATAATCGGTGACCACTATGTGGTAACTACTGTGACCATTTAGTAACCATAGTTCCCTATAAAGAATTGAAGTTTCGGGGCCCGGCAAGATGGCTCAGTGGTCTAAAGCACCTGCTTAGGAAAGCTGCAGGGACCGCGGTTTGATCCCTGGGACCACATGCTGCACCAGTCCTGCCCTCAGGGCAGGCTGAGCCAGCCATAAAAATAAATAAATAAACAAATAAACAAACAAACAAAAAGTTCTGAGTTCAAGATCAGCCTGGGATACGAAAGTGAGCTCAAGGCCAGCCTCAACTGCACAGCGAGACCCTGTCTCAAAAAGACAAAAAAAAAAAGTTCTGAAACAAGAAAAAAAAAAAATTCTTAAAAAAAAAAAAGGATTTAAAGTTTATTATAAAATTGTTTTTTACAACTGAAAGGAAAATGCTCACATGCTTATCTGTCAACTGCAATTTAATGTTCTTTAAATTGTTACTGTAGCAGGGTTAAGTCAATTTTCAAGCTATGCTATTTATGATTGCTGAGAAATAATCTCTTATAAGCTTTTGGTAACCTTGACTTTAAGACATTTTCTCCAAATACAACAACCTCAAACCAGTAGTGTAGATTTTTTTCAATTAAGATCAAAATTCTAATTAAAAAAAATTACAGAACCTACCACTCTAATAAATTCAAACATTTCTATTATGGCAGAGTTCATCAGATTGTAGCGGGATCCATTGTTGAGAAATGCTTTGACTACAGGTTCAAACAAAAAACTTTTCATTATGTAGCGGTTATAAAACTCATCTTTTAATCCAATAATTTTTCTCTTAAAACGAAGGGCACCTGAAACACAAGAGGCATTGTTGTTTGAAACCATATACCACACTTCCATGTTTTAGACTTACCAAAATCACAACACTTGATTAACAATCATTAGTAAATCTTCATATACAGCTGTGTGGTAGGATTTCTACAAATATAAACCTAAAGATAAGGATTCTAAAAGCGTTACCAGAAAGTGTATTCTGTAAGTAGTGTAAGTCACCATAGAACACAAGTCTTAGAAAGCCAGAAAAATTCTGGAAATAAAGCACTTAATAATATCTAAGAAGTTAATTTACAACTCAAATTAAGAGCTAAGACAAATGAATTAACCTATCACCTTCATACTATTTAAGATGAAAAACTTCTGAACATTCTGTCATTAAACAACAGAAAAACAAGTGTGTTTTTAAGGGCAATCCACCGTAGAATAATCTTCTATAATTTTGGACACTCTTTTGTTGTTTTTGCATCAGAGTTGATGAATTTTGTCTTATTTGTGGAAGTGGTTACTGAAATGCTAGAAACCCACAAAAATCTGCATGACCCAAAATTTGCCTTCCCGTATTTTAGAGATAAATTTATAGAGGATATGGTTTATTTTTGGGCAGGACTGGGGTTCGAACTCACAACCTTTTACTTGCCAGGCAGGCCACTTGTGCCACGGAGCTATCACCCCAGCCCCAGAGGATGTAGTTTAAAATACAGTCCTCTACTCTTATTGTAGCGAGTATGCTTTTTAATTTTTTTCCGAGTTTTGCTTTTTGTAATTAGGCTTTAACTTACAGATTAAAAGGTATATTTGCATCTTGAGGTATGGGGAGTTACTTTAGTCACCATTCGTCAAGATCCAATTATACTCAGACAGCTAGATTTTAACAAAGCCCTATTTACCTACATGGAATTATCAGTAAGTTAATGCCCCAATTATTGTAAACAGTTCAAAAAAGCATACTCACTTCATGCAGTCACATCGTCTTCGGTTGGCAAGATTAAATATTGTGTTTGTATTATGGTTTCTTTGGAGATCATGGAAGTGGCTCGTTAAACTGCCAATTTGTTATTAATCAAGTCCTTCATGAGCAGGTAGCCAGGCAACCATGCTGACACGGTTTCTGGGTGGGAAGGCAGAGGAGTAAAGCAGCTCAATTTTTCTTTAGTTGGCAGAAAAGAGGTCCACAAGTGAATGCCCAATTAAGTACAGTTGATTATAAACTGCCGAAACAATCCAACTTATTTAAGAGTGGATCTTTCTAAAGAAACACTCTGGGCAGGGAATTTCAAAATAGGTTTATAGAATAAAAACTGCATTTTGTTTTTTAGGTTACTGAATTTTTTTAAAAAAACAAACACGGTGAAGACATTTTAAACAATAAAAGGCATCTTTGTAAATGAAGTCAGAGCCTAATAAGGATTTATTTTCTAAAACAATGACTTCAGTGCTTTTTCATTGTTAACTTCCAAAGGAATTTAGTGTCAGTTCTACTTTGTAGGATAAAAAATACTTAGATCTCATGCTAAAGGCCAAATTTTAAGCTCTCAGTAATAAGACCAGAGCTGCTGTTCAGAGAATTGGTACCTCAACTTTCAGGCTTTATGGAGACTTGTGTCCTACCAAACATACACTCACCAACCCCTCTGGTCTGCATGGAAGTCCTAGGTAAGTAAAAAAGAAACTTCTCCCTTCCTGGAATTCACTAACATCAGGCCACAAAGAGAATGTCCCCTGTGTCCCCAAAGACACTCCTACCCAGAAACTCTGATATTATAGGTAGCATGAAGAGTTACATTCAAAATTATAACAGTTAAGTTCCATCAAGTCAGGTCATTTGAAAAAGATCAGAGCAGCTTTCGGGATAGGTAAACCTGGCATTAACAGCAGCATTTTCAACGTAAAAAGCATTATGCTTTGACTCATATTGCTAATTTCCACTGTGACCATGTCACAAATATCCTATCCTCAGTATCAATAATCTTTTTAAAAAAATTTATCTTACACAGCAGGAGACTGTGTGAAGTTAATTATCTCATGTAATTAAATGATGGTTGAATAAAAGTCTACAACAAAGCCTTTCAAAGTTTATTCTTTTTACAGATTTCTGTCTCTCTCTTTTTGTACCAGGGATTAAACTCAGAACCTTTTACTTGCCAGGCAGGTGCTTATGCTGTTCAGCTATCTCCTCAGCTCAATTTCCATATTTATAACACTACCACCATCAATAATATCAAAGAATCAGACAATGTAAAAAAGAACAAGAAAAAAAAAGGATGAGGTTTAATGGACTATTATGAAATATTCAACAATTTTGAAAAGGCGAAGGAATGAAATGAACTAGTATACATCTTACAAAGATCCAGTTTAGAGAGGACTGTCTTATGTACATATTTACTTTCTTGTCTTTAAATATGATAAATTATACTAACAAAGATGCAAAATATTCAATCTCTGTATACTTGATCATTTTATAAACACATATACATATCAAATCCTTTTAAAAATGCTATACCTAATATTAATATTAACTTTTCTAAGAACCACGAATAACTGACATTTTCCCAAATTTTCATTCAGTTCTTAAAAATCCTTGAGAAAAATACTATAAAACCAATCTTTGTTCCTAATGACTGATACCTTCTCTCAAACCTAGAAGATTGGCTAACCAAGAATACATTAGATTTAATGCCACTTGATTGTTTATCAAGTCTGATTAGCAATAAAATATAACTAAGATTCTGCTAGCACAGCATCTAACAATGCAAACTTTCGTTCACTTGTAATGATTCTCTTCATAGTTCTCACTGGGTTATGACAAAGTTTCTTTATAATACCAAGCAAAACAAGATGAAACTAAAGGGAAAACCTTTTGAGCTGCATGTCCTGCCATTCTCCCACTCGTCTCACCTATAGCAAAATAACACAACATGCTTACACGCATAATACCTTAACTGTACTCAGCCATAATATCCTAACTGTACTCAGCCAGAATGGCACTCTCCTGTGACCATTACCAAAACAAATTCAAATCAGTTTTTTTTTTTTAAGAAAATTTAAGTTATACTTTGACTTTTGTATGACTTTCTTGTCCTAATGAGCTGATTCCCATGACAGCCGAGCCCAAGAATTGGTCATCTTAAGTTTCTCATTAATTAATGCAATCTAAGATGCCACTGATTGCAAAAAATTTACCTTTACTAAGAAAATAAAAATACCATTAACGATAACTCATTTGATTTCAGAGATAATAAATGTGTATAAGATGCACATCCTAAAATCAATGAAATACAGCAGTAATGTTTACTTTATTTTGTATTAGGAATCAAACTCAGACACTTATGCTTACCAAGCAGGTACTTGTGCCACTGAGATATATTTCCAGCAAATAGTGTTTACTTGTTGAAATAGAATTGCTTTAGCTTACTCATTTATTCAGTCTTTCAATACTATTAGCTCAAACAAAAACCTCTATGCTGACACTAAATAACAATTCAGTTATGAACTCTTCCTAACTTGACGCTTGAGCTCTTCTTTTGATTGAACTGAAGGCAAGCATCATCCTGCCTCAGCCTGAATGCTGACATTAGAGGCATATGTCACTACACCCAGCATGACTGAATTTTATAAAAGTTCTTCTTTTTATGTGTTGAGTTCATGCATACAAAAAATGGTAAGGCAGAAATAAAATAATGCATTTATTTTTAGCAGTCCTTAGTCTAAATTAATGCTGTAAATGCTACCTACTACTTTTGGATGAAAATGATTATAAAGTAACATTAAAGACCCTGGATATTCAGCAGAAAGTAAATAACCTAAGTATCTACACTCTGGAAAAAAGAAAATATGCTCTGACCAAATGTACCTCAGTGCAGTTCATAGTTCAGCCTGAAAAATCTTATTTAATTTTTTTAAATTTCAATTTTTATTACTTTTAATAAGATAACAATATGAGAGTTTCAAAACATGTTAGTAGCACATTTGTAATAGTTGAGACACTGCATATTGTTGTCCTAACAAATGTTGTAGAGCACAGCGTGACAAATTTTCTAATCGATATTGGTTGGGGGGGGGGGGGGAGACACAGCCTGAAAAATCCTAAGTCAAGAAACATGACAATCACCCTGTTAGAAAGTTAAAATTTAAGGACACTGTTCAACTATGATTCTTCGAAGAAATAACAAAACACCCCAACTTACCTGTAAAAATCAAAAGGCAAAAACTAGTTACCAACAGGTATTTCTCATTAAGCTTGTGGAATATCCCTAACCTTGGCCTGCCAACTTCCCAACAAGGATAGTTTAAACATATTCATCACCTGAAAAGTTTGAGTGCTGCATGACCAAAAACACCCTGGGTTAAGCTATTTTCAATTCAGAATTATTTCACTGCAAAAACTATAGTTTTAAGAACATTGCAAAAGTCCGCTTAATAGCCTGTTTTAAAAGACTTTTTTTAGGGCTGAAGATGTAGTTTGGTGGTAGAGTGTATGCTTATTTTGCTCAAGGTCTTGGGTTCAAACCCCAGGACCAGCTCTGGCCTCACACAAAAGACATTCTTAAAAGTCTGCAAACTTTTCAGTATGATCCACAGGGCAAACATTGAGTCACATGTCAGCCAGGAAGCACCGATTTCGGGGGTGGTGATGTGTGTGTGCTGAGACAGCGTCTTGCTATATATAGTTCAGGCTGTTTTCGAACTCATGGTGATCTTCCTGCATATTGCTTTTTCAGAGGAGCTACTTTTTAAAAATATAAACTATTTCAGTTTGCAGGCTGTATAGAAATAGGCCATGTGCTAGATGTGGCCAAAGCTCTACTTTGCTTCCCGAGGCTCTAATGTAACTGGGGTCTTTAATATAAATTCTGGATACTAAGCCTTTTGTGGTACATGACTGAGAGGGAAATCAGCTGTTCAAAGTGGCAAAACTGTACAATTAGTGTACAGAGTAACTATGGGGCCTACCTACTTTCTGACCTGTAACTAGTTATTTCTTCTCAGGCAAGACCATCTAAAAATATTTAAAAAAAACCTTAATATACAAAGATATAAATAATTGCATAAGAAGCTACACTTACACAATGCCAAGAAAGCATGCTTTGAAGCCATAAGAACCAGCACTCTCCGGAGGATATCCTTGTTGATTATGTAGTTCTTTATGTGGTAGGTATGGTGCTCCACACAAAACGTTAACAATTCCAACACAAGGGCCAATAACTGTGCAGTCTGAAAGTCATCTAAATAAACAAAATGTAGTTTATAAGCCAAGATACATATGCACACAGGAGGGGCTGCCTGACACCACCTGCTCTCTGGCTTAATCACCCTCTCTCCTTGCTCTCCTGACGTCACTGTGTTCTGTCCAGTGTATGCTTTCTTATTACAAGGAAGAATTCCACACTGAATCATGAGTACTGACTTCTATTTTATTCACTACTTTCCTTAATGAAGATGTTCTGGGGATTGAACCCAGGACTGAAGACATGCCAGGCCAAGTCTTCTACTATTGAGACACATCCCCAGTTTGTTCTAAAAATTATACTTGAGGACAGAGCCGCACTGAATTGCTCAAATGTATGAACTTCTACCTGAGCCGCCCAAGTAGCTGGGATTATAGGTATACTGTCCTATTTAGCTCCCACAGATTTCAGTAAAAGCCTTCCATGTAAGTTCTCAATAAATGCTGGATGAACCAAATTTGAGAGTTTAGAAAAAGTCTCAAATTTCACCCAACATGAAAAAAACACATAGGAAAAAAAAAAAAAGAAAAAAGAAATACTCCATTTCACACAAAAAAGGAAAAATAAAAAAGGTATGATTAGGCAAAGGTTTTGATTCAACTCCTAGTACCAAAAAGACAACAAAATCCAAAATTATATGTATTTTCTTTAAGTGGTGTATTAAAAGTTAAATAGACCATGTTGAGAATGCACACAGCAAAATAATATATTTCTAGGGGCTTCAATAAGCAATCTCCAGCCTGGACATGGTAGTGCATGCTTGTAATCCCAGCACTTGGGAAGCTGAGGCAGGAGGATTGGTGTGAGTCCAAGACCAGCCTGGGTTACAGCCTGAGCTGCATAGTGAGAAAGACCAAAAGGTTCTAAAACAACTGATCCTGCACACAGACACAGACACACACACGTGTGAATGCTTAGCTGTATACACATTGGAAATATAAACAACTTGAAAGGAATTGTCTATAGCTATCTGATTTCATCCAAGTTGATGCAGACTAAACAAAAATGACACTTCAGTGTTGACATCAAACCCAGGGCCTCCTCACTCAAAGAAAAATGTTCTATCACTGGGCTACAACCCCAGTGTATATCAGTATTATTATTACATATCATATTATTTTAAAAGTATAATCTAGGGGCTGGGGAGATAGCTCTGCGGCACAAGAGCTGCCTGACAAGAGCAAGGTCGTGAGTTTAGACCTCACGTGAGGTAGGTGGGGGGAGAGTACAATTTAAATACAAATATTACTTAAAAAGTTGTTTTGAAAGTCTGAAAACTGGGCCAGCGAGATAGCTCAGCAGACTAAGCACGTGCTTAGAGAAGCACAAGGAATGAGGTTCAACCCCAGGCACTACATGTTGTGTAGGCCTTGTCTCCAGGTGCGCTGAGCCAGCCACCAAGACTGGGCATGGTGACACACACTGGTGCATTTAAGCCCAGAGCTGGGGAGGCTGAAAACAGGAGGATCACTATGAGTCCAAGCTGTATAGTGAGATCCTGTACTAAATACATGGGGGGAGGGGGAGAGAAGAAGAGCCTGAAAACTAACAGATACCCCATTTTTTATTCTATGTTTCTGTTATCTCTGAATAGAGCTCCTTCAAAACAAATTTTAGCTTTAACATTGTTTTTGAAAATATATTAAGACTCATACATAAACGCAAAATGTTTTTGTTTTTTGAGATAGGGTTTCACTACGCAGTTCAGGTTGGCCTTGAACTCACACCAATCCTCCTGCCTCAGCCTCCCAAGTGCTGGGACAGTATGTGCCACAATGGCTGGGCAAACTTTTGAAGACTTACTTTTTCTAGGATGTGCTGCTTGCCCCAATAAAGACTATTACTTAATACTAATTTATTTATTTATTGATTGATTGATTGATTTTTTTTTTTGAGACAGGGTTTCAACTATGTGTTGAGGCTGGCCTTGAGCTCACTTTCGTAGCCCAGGCTGGTCTCAAATTCACACCAATCCTCCTGCCTCAGCCTCTGGAGTGCTGGGATTACAGGTGTGAGCCACCACGCCCGGCTACTTAATACCAATTTTAATTTCATAATTGCAGAATAGAAAACAAACTGTCTTACCTTTACTAGGTTTGTCTTCTGTTGTATTGGCTAGTAAGGGAGCAGTAAGAACATGCATACAGTGCTTGTAGAAGAAACCCAGAAATTCAGTCTTTTCTGTTTTCTAAAATAACAAAACACTTTTGTAAACTTTAACCACACTGATTCCTACTAGCAATAAATAACGTATTAACTATGAAAAAGAGGAAAAATGCCATGGCTTACATTGGCAGTGGCTAGCATGTTCTCTGGGTCAACTAAAGTTCGAAGCAGGCCCATAAGCTGGACTGCCCCTCCAAGTTCAGGATCTGTATCACAAATCATGTGTTCTATAATGAGGTTGATGAGTAAAATATCCTGGTGAGAAAAATATACATAATGAGGATCACTTATTATCACACACTAAGGCATATATGCTAGCATTATGGTTAGGTCTAGCTGTCATACTAAATATAAACAAAATTCAATGACTGACCCACTTCTTCACTGGAATATGTTTCCTTCTTTAAAGTGTGTTAGCTATAGGGACATTAAACAGTACTGAAGAAAGTTTCTTTTTCTATAGTCTTTAAATTTTTTTGATAAAAGAAAAGTTTCATTGTGATGTTTTTAGGTCTTCATAATTCTGTTAAATCAATCTTGCTGCATTTAATTTAGTAATTCCATTTTTAGCAAATGATACCTGTTCTCAATTTGTAGACCTGTTTAAAAGTTTCATTTAAAATAAATTTAGGAAAGTAGATGACATCCTATGTCTGAAATTAAGGGAAATGAGTATATGGCACATACAGAGCACCCAGAAAAGTATATAGACTACGCAGTGTACAAATGTCAAACAAAACAGACTGGTGGTTTCTCTGAGGCTGGTGTTTCCAACCTATTGATCAATGGGCAATTCTGAGAGAAAATTCTCTACTCAAATATATACAATGATAAGTGACATGGACAGAAAAAATATAGGTGATATATAGGAATGATATATTCTGGGGAGATATGGGGGATCAACTTGGGATCTTGCATTTACTAGGCAGGTGCTTATGCCACTGAGTTATCTCCCTAGCAGTATATGGTAATGATGGTCATCAAGAGAAATCAAGAGGCCTACACACATGAGTAAAGTAAATATAAAGTACATCATGCTCAATTGGTGGATTACATGGCAACAAGTACAATTACCCTTAGATTTTTTTTTTTTTTTTTTTGTCTTTTTGAGACAGGGTCTTGCTATGCAGTTGAGGCTAGTCCTGAGCTCACTTCTGTAGCCCAGGCTGGTCTCAAACTCACACCAATCCTCCTGCCTCAGCCTCCTGAGTGCTAGGATTACAGGCGTGCGCCACCACGCCCGGCTTACCCTTAGATATTATGGCCCTCAAAACATACAGGGCTATTTCATTTTTAAAAAATGTGGTATTAACATTTAATACTTTAAACTGGTACTTTCTTAGCAACTGTCCTAGAACTACATTGTGAAAACTAAACCTTAAACATTCCACTTCATTTTTTAAAGTATTTTTTATTTTATTTATTTTTTTCTTGTTTCAGAACTTTTGTTTGTTTATTTATTTTTATGGCCGGCTCAGCCTGCCCTGAGGGCAGGGCTGGCGCAGCATGTGGTGCCAGGAATCAAACAGCGGTCCCTGCAGCTGCCCAAGCTTTCCTAAGCAGCCACTTTAGACCACTGAGCCATCCTGCTGGGCCCCTCCACTTCATTTTGAGTTTACAACATGTTAATCAGGATTTTCTGGAAAGGTTAAAGGCTTTTGTCTTTTTAAGACAGGGTTTCACCTTCAGTTCAGGCTGGCATTCATTCTCTTGCCTCAGCTTTCGAAGTACTGGGATTACAGATGTGGACCACCACACCCCACCCATTTCCTCATTTTTAAAGAAATACCCTAAGGCTAGAATTCTGCACAAATATTTATCCTAAAGGCTACCTTCTTTCTCCCTCTCAATGAACTCAGGTTGGACTAGCTGAGTTTAATCCTAAGTAGAAAGTTATTTGTAAAATTTTATGGGTGGAAGAAGAAAAACAGAAACATCGATTTAATTATTTGAACATAAAGCATAAAAATATACATTTTGGATGCCTACACACATAATGCACCACGCCTTTCTCATTATCTGGATATATCGTTAACACTGAACTATGCACTAGAATTTCTCATAAATGGTAGTATGTATGCGTTTATATGAACAAGACAATAGCTTATTCTTTATGATTAGAAAACAGCTCCTTACATACTTTTCAATAACTGTTTAGGAAGACACCCACTAAGGAGCCCTGTCTTGTCCCTCTCTTGCATATGAGCTTTCTTTCCCTCAATAAATATGTTCTGTTCATTAAAAAAAAAACAAAAAACAAAAAACAACCAAACAAACAAAGAAAAAAACCCCACAACAAACGGTTTCATGTCTTCACTACTGATGATTCAATTTTTTTTTGTCTTTTTGAGACAGGGTCTCACTATGCAGTTCAGGCTGGCCTTGAGCTCACTTTTGTAGCCCAGACTGGTCTCAAACTGACACCAATCCTCCTGCCTCAGAATCCTGAGTGCTGGGATTACAGATGTGTACCACCATGCCTGGCTGATTCAAATATTTTTAATCCCAGCAAAGCCAACATTTTCCTTGGGTAGTTACAATCCCAAATGTGGAAATGATATGACTACTTTGAGAATTAAAAAAGAATGTCAAATTTTGATAGAATCTGACATTAACACATCATTGTTGTAAGACAGTAAGTTTATAGACTAAAATATAAGCCACACTTATGGGTACTATAAGCCATTAGATACTATGGCTACATTTCCTCGCAAAGGTAATAATTTAAATCTTAAAAATGTTTAAAAAACAAACACAGCTATAGCTGCAGGTATAAATACTTACTATTAGTGCAAATAATATTTACCTTGCTGGTTATTTTTTGCTCTGTTAACTTCTTACTTACATCATCATTCTGTTGTGCCTCCTGCATGACAAACTCTCGTACCATGGATGGATTATATTCAACCAAGTATGAGAATATATCAGTAGCAGCACTTCGCACCTGTGTATCATCCATGCCCTGCAGAGAAAAAGCACTTATTCTCATGTAAGTATAGAACTTAATAACTATGTAAACACCTAAAGTCTGATAAACCATAATATATCCCAACATAATACAAAAGTTAAGGAACTGTGTTGTAGATAATTCCTTTGTTCAACACGTTAAAAAAAGGTCACTTACTCTTGTTGGCTTTATTAATATTTAATAGGCTACTGGGGGCCGGTGAGATGGCTCTGGGGTCTAAAGCACCTGCTTAGGCAAGCTTAGGCAACCACAGGGACCACAGTTAGATCCCTAGCACCACATGCGGCACCAATCCCTCCCCCAGAGCAGGCTGAGCCAGCCTTAAAAAAAAAAAAAAAAAAAAAAAATCAACAGGCTACAAAAATTGCAAAATATTAAAAATATAGAGCCGGGCGGGCGCACGCCTGTAATTCCAGCACTCGGGAGGCTGAGGCAGGAGGATCGGTGTGAGTTCGAGACCATCCTGGGCTACAAAAGTGAGCTCAAGGCCAGCCTGAACTGCATACTGAGACCCTGTCTCAAAAAGACAAAAAAAAAAAAAATACAGAGAGTTACTTTAAGTGAACATTCTTTCAAAACAGTGTATGGGGGCTGGGGAAATAGCTTGGCAGTCTAAGTGCCTGCCTGGCAAGCACAAGGACTGGGGTTCGATCCCTGGCACTGTGCCTGTCACTGAAAATGTGCACAGTGGTGCACCCCTATAATCACAGCACTTGGGAGGCTGAAAACAGTAGGGTCACGAGTCCGATCTGGGATCTACATAGTGAGACTCTGCACTAAATACGTTAAAAAAGTTTAAAAAGTAACAGTGATTAGGGGCCGGGGAGACAGCTCCATGGCACAAGTGCCTGCCTGGCAAGTGTAAGTTCGTGAGTTTGAACTCCGGTCCCACCAAAACAACAACGACAACAATGACAAAAAAAAAAAAAAACCTCAACCCAAAACAACAACAACAAAAACAGTGATTATGGGGCCGCAGAGCAAAGTGGTTGATGATGTATAGCGTGCCTAAGGAGAGTCACCTAGAGAGAAAACATTTTCTCAAGCTTCAACAGAGAGCAAAATGGTCAAGCACTGGCTATGATTCATCCAGATGGCTGACACTGACAAATATTTTGCAAACTGTAGTACATGGTTCCAGGGTAAACCCTGAGGGGACCTGGCTGACCTTGTCAGATATAAAAGTTGCATATTTTTTGTAACATAGGTCTTGTTTTATCTTGGTCTTAATGATCCAGCAGAGAAGTCTAACCACGAGGTATAAAAAGGAAAGCCATAGCAATATGCTGAGTTGTAAAAGACTCAAGTCAATAGCCCTAGAAAATGCCAGATGAGCTGAAAATCCATTACTGTTATGGACTACTAGAGTAAATATACAGCTACTTTCTCTCTGTGCAATGAAAAGAAAGATCTGTACTAATAATGTATAGATAAGAAATCAAGTCTACATCTTACACTCTGAACAACTATGAGGAGGACATTATATAATGTATTAACTATTGTAAATAAAAATAATAAACATCAATTTTAAAAAAGAAATAAAATAATAGTGATTAAAAAAAACGAGGGGAAATAAACTTACGAGGATGACTTCTAACGCTGGTAATATGCCCATATTTGACAAAGTCTTAAAAAATGCATCCCTGTTTTGAGGTTGCAGTGTTTGGGAAAATGCACAAAATTCTTTCAGAAAGTTAACCTGAAATTAAGGAAAAGGTTTAAGTGTTAATCTGAGATTAAGGGAAAATAAAAGAATATAAAAATTGTTTTTATCTTATGCTTTTCGTAACATCTAGTTTCTCACCAATTCCTGTCGTTTTTCCTCATCTGTTGCTTCATCTGTTAGTTGTGCAAACAAATCTGTCAGAAATTTTTCATCTTCCTGTGAAATAAAGGACAAACTTAATTATGCTAGTGGTTGACTGTATAAAAATATGATTTCAGTATGCTGGAAAAAGGAGCAGTGGTACTAGCAATGCTGCTTTACCAAAGAAAGAAAAAGCATACTATTAAAAAGACATACACTGTGGACTACTATCAGGAAGGTTATTCTTACATTTTGGCAAGGTTCTATTTCCTAAGACTACTTCAGGAGCAGATAGTAAATATTTTAGTTCTGTGGGCCTAAAGTGTTTAAGTACAATCACTCAACACTGCTATTATAGTATGAAAGTAATCAGACAATAGTATGTAAATGAATGAGGATGGCTGCATTCCAGTAAAATTTTATTTTAGGTCCTAGTTTGCCAACTCATTTTTATAGATTTATATAACCTAATTTTAGAAGCTAAATTTCTACAATACTTCAAATGTGGACAAAGATAAAAGCTTTCTTCATTGCCTGCCTTGCTCTACTAGGAACTGAACCCAGAGCCTTCCACACACC
The DNA here is from genome assembly GCA_004027025.1 of Myocastor coypus. Classification (NCBI taxonomy): domain Eukaryota; kingdom Metazoa; phylum Chordata; class Mammalia; order Rodentia; family Myocastoridae; genus Myocastor; species Myocastor coypus. The sequence goes on along the minus strand of PVJA010020114.1, from coordinate 19,573 downwards.
AGGAAGTATTTGTTACCACAGAGCTATAGGACCACCTCTTTTTGAGAGAAGGTCTTGCTAAGTTGCCCAGAATGGCCTTAAACTTGTATTCCTATCTCAGGCTGAGTATCATGTGCCACCATATCTGGCTGCTTCTTCAGGTTTTAAAGATACAGAAACTGAGAGAGTGAGGTTGCACACAAATTTGTATTCCCAACCACTGAAAGCCTGAGCTGGAAGGATTTCAAGTTTGAGTCCTGCCTTGCCAACAAACTAAGAAACTTATCCACACCCCATAAATTTACCCAAATTAAAAGTCTTTCTCCTTGCCTGTTTGATTTTTCTTGTCACTATTAACATTTTTGTTCTATGCTACTTCAGCTGAAGGTACATTCAATACCTTAGCCCGGCATCTGCTAGTCTAAAAACTGCTCGTACAGCTAAACATGAAACTTTCTACTGTAAGCTTCATATTCATTACTGTAGATGTTCAAGAGAAATACTTTCTGTACAACATTAGATGCCTAGTCTTACCTCTCCTTTTCTTAAGATACACAAATATAAAAACATATTTCATTACATGGAGCTCTGACCATGTTTGTTATCACATGGCATCCAATTTCAAGAAATAGTTCACAGTGTAAAAATGTTCATCAGGCCAGGCATCTACCTCTGTAGCACTACCTGCCTGACAAATGCAAGGTCCTGAGTTCAACTCCCAGTTACTCTCCCCAAGAGAATGTTTTATTTAGGTTGTACCTCAAAAATGTCTTACTTTGGCAGCACTTTGGAAATAAGGGCCTACTATCAAGAGAAACAATAACATAGAATTGGCAGCTACCATTTTACAGGGTATATTGTAGGGAAGGAAAGAATGAATTTTAAATTAAACTTAATGAGTAAAACTGGTATTTTACAGACTGCGTGTGGTGGCACACGACTGCAATCCTAGCTCTTGGGAGGCTGGAAACAGGAGAATCACTATGAATCTTAGTAGTAGTAAGACCCTGAACACCCTTGTAGACTCTTCCCTAAAATACAAACAAAACAAAATAAAACTGGTACTTTACTCAGATGGAGTAAGAAGGCCAAGCAAAGAGAAGTGACAAATCCATATCAAACAAACAGGATCATATGGTACTAAAGAAAAGGTCTGTGTAACTCAACCATTCATTGAAACCAGAAACCAAAATTAGACCAGAGAATGAGGCTCTACTAGCTAGCAATAGCAGGTTTTTACAAAATATCAGTAAAAATTGTTACAAGAACCCTCCCTGTTATTAGCTAACCACAACATTCTCTATGTAGAATTGCTATTATACTTACCAAACTGTATTGTCTACATCATGCTTACATGTCTGTCTTAAACGTATTGAAAAATGTCAAATTAAATCAACATGAAATGGAACTTACTCTACTTTTAGGAGTTGTGAGTTAAAGTATCCAAAACCTTAAATCCTGAACTTTTTATTTTTTTAAAGTGCATTTGGTACAGGTCTCAGTATTTAGCTCGGACTTGTAGTAATCCTTCTGTTTTTAGCCTCCCCAGCACTGGGATTGCAGATGTGCACCACCACTCTTGGACTCCCTGGTGGGCTCAACATGCCCTGGGGCAAGGCCAGCGCAGCATATGGTGCTGGGGATCCAATCCAGTCCCTGCACATGCCAAAGCAGTCACTTAGTATGCTGAGCTATTTTGCCAGCCTAATCCTAAACTTTGTAAGCACTAATATGATACTCAAAAAATTTTGCAGTTCAGATCATTTTTTACTTGAACTGTGTTTACATTTAACCTTCAAGGTCTATGCAATAAAAAAAATTGAAATCAGAAATATTTCTGATCTTCAGCATTTCCAATAGGAAATATGTTCAGCCTATATGAAATAACTGCATTCATGCTTTAAAAAAAAAAAAGATAAATAAAAACAAGGACAATAAAGAACATTTTCTAAAACAGAACAAATTAAGACATTGTTTTATTTGAAATAAATGTCACTAAGCAGTCTAACATGCATGTGGTTCTCTGTATTTAACACAAATTCAATGATCTGTATTTTTTACTTGTATTCTTGAAGTCTTAAATTGTCTTCCAAGTCATATCGTATTCGTCATTCTTACATTACCATGGGTATTGATAGAAACAAAAACCATGGGAGAAGGGTTCTCAAAAAACAAATCTTCCTTTACACTATTCATACATCACTTTTTCAGTCAAAATGGAGCAATTTATGTACCATTAGATGAGTGAGCTTTGAGGATACTGCAAATGCAGACTGCTGGATAGCCCCCAGAACTACTGATTATACTGTGTAGAAACTAGGATGCAAAACATGTACCTTATTAGCCGGGCGTGGTGGCACACGCCTGTAATCCCAGCACTCGGGAGGCTGAGGCAGGAGGATCGGTGCGAGTTTGAGACTAGCCTGGGCTACAAAAGTGAGCTCAAGGCCAGCCTGAACTGCATAGCAAGACCCTGTCTCAAAAAAGACAAAAAAAACCCAAAACAAAACAAAACAAAAAAAAAAAAACACAAAAAAACATGTACCTTATTAACAGACTAGAGTGGTGAGATAGCTCAGCGAAAGTGCTTGCTTAGGGGCCTGGCAGGATGGCTCAGTGGTCTAAAGCGCCTGTAGGTGGCTGAAGGGACCGTGGTTCGATCCCTGGCACCACATGCTGCGCCAGCCTTGCCCTCAGGGCAGGCTGAGCTGGCCATAAAAATAAACAAACAAACAAAAGTTATGAAACAAGGAAAATAAAAAATAAAAAAAATAAAGTGCTTGCTTAGGCAATCCCAGAGACTGAAGTTTGATCCCCGGCACCACTTGCTGTGCCAGCCCTACCCCCAAAGCAGGCTGAGCCAGCCATAGTATTAAAAAACTAAACAAACAAACGAACAAACAAACAAACAAAAAAACAGACCCGAGACTGGACAAACTATAGATAAAAATTTTGAAGTGTAATAAGCAATGATCAGTAGGTATCTTTTAAAAATATTGCTAAGTCTTATACCATGTTTAACATCTTACATAGAAGATTGCGCTTGATCTTCCTTTATAGAGTTAAGGCACTAGTATCACCATCCTTCAGATAAGAAAACAGAAATGAACAAACAACAACTATTAAGTGAAACAGCAAGGGACTAAAGCGCTTGCTTAGGGAGAGTGTAGTGGCCGGCGTTTGATCCCTGGTCATGCCAGTGCCACCCCAGGGAACACTGAGAGTGATTGAGACTGGGAGTGGTGGCACACACTGGTAATCCCAGTGCTTGGGAGGCTGAAAACAGGAGAGTCAGGAGTCCCATCTACATAATGAGATCCTGTACTAAATATATTAAAAAAAAAAAAAGTGAAAGAGTGGTATGTTGTAATTTTCCTCTCCCTCACACATTATAAAAACATATCTTTTCTCTCCCAACCTATTCTATGATAGAAAACAGCCTCTCCAATTTTATGTTCAGTTATTTCATTAGTATTATTCTATTATGGTTTTTTCCCCATTCTTTTACTGTTTCTTTATGCAGCTCTAGGGATTGGACTCTTGCATGCTAAATAAGAATTCTGTCACTGGATGTGTCTCTAGGCCCAACCTGTATTTATCAAACTTATATTCCACATCCAAATACAACAACCTTCTGGTCTCAGAGCATTATTACCATAACTTCTTGCAATATCAACACACTTAAACTTTTTTATTTTTTGTGCAGGGTCTATGCAGTGTGGACTCATAGTGATCCTCCTGTTTTCTGCATCCCTAGTGCTGGGATTAAAGGCATGTGGCACTACACTAGGAGTGATATATGATGCCAGGGACTGAATCCTGGCCCCTGCGCTTACTTAAGCAAGTGCTTAACCAAGCTATCATGCTGGCCATAACATGCTTAAACTTTAACAAAACTAAACTCAGTTTAAAATAAAACATATTTTGGGCTGGTGAGATAGCTTAGCAGTCTAAAGCACCTTCTTAGGCAACTACAGGCATCGTGGTTTGATCCCCAGCACCACATGCTGTGCCAGCCCCACCCCCAGGGCAGTCTGAGCTGGCCATAACATAAAGTTTAAAAAAAAAATTTTTTTTCTTTTAAAAAAGACAATTACATTTTAAATAGCAGCAATTGAAAAGGTACCTTTTAAAGTAGGAAAAATAGTAAGTTAACTTACCTGTAACATACCAACAATTTCTACCTTGTTAAAAAAGATAAAAGAATGAAGTGTTGATAACATATTTTCTTCAAAGACTGAAGGGGTAGGGAGAACCATATCTTGTATATACTGAACTCTGTATGTCTGATGAATTTTTTGTTTCAGCTCAGGATCGGATATGGGAATCACTTCCTTAAACTTGGCTGTTTTTGTTAGAAATTCCCTGTGTTTTCGTGGTTGTGATAAAGCAGGATCATATTCTAAACATCCTATGACGTCCATTATGCATTCTTCAGAGAACATAACCTCAAAAAGAGCAGTTCGATTCAAGAGGAAGATGCCTTTGATAATTTCATATAAGTGGTGCAGTCCTTCAATATTTTCCAAGTCCTCACACACATGAAAAAGCTCTAAGAGCTTTTTAATATAACCCTCATTTTCCAGTGCTAGTGCAAGTTTCTCACGACGGAGGGGGGAAGGTAAAGATGACGCCACGAGTTCAGCAATTTCTTCAAGGCGGCTTAATTCACAAGCTGGCAATTCTAAACCTGGTGATGACATATCATCAAATCTTTCCTCTTCAGATTCATCCACAAGGTCCTGAGTGATGTCTACTGAGGGGTCCTTCCCTTGAACCTATAAAAAAAGAATTTGTGGTAGTTGGCAAATATAAATCAAGTCACAGGGGCTGGGGATATAGCACAGCAGGATAAGTGCCTGCAGGACAAGCACAAGGTCCCAACATCAATCACCAGTATCACAAAAACAAACCAAGTTAGGCATAGCGGTGCACAGCTATAATCCCAGCATTCAGGAGGCAGAGGGAAAGTGAGCACGTTAAGTTTGAGACAAGCCTAGGCTATACCATGAGTCAAAGGCCAACTTGAAGTACATAGTGAGGCACTGTGTCAAAATAAAACAAAACAAAAAAACCAGATGGGAATATAGCTCAATGGCACAGTGCCTACCTGGCAAGCGTAAGTTTGTTCAATTCCCAGGGCCACACCAACAAAAAACCCAGCAAGCCTGCTAGGTGTGGCGATGCACCCTTTAATTCCAGCATTTAGGAGGCTAAGGCTGGAAGACATGAGTTCAAGGACAGTCAGCTACATAGCAAGACTGCCTCAAAAACAAAAAACAAAACAAAACAAACCTAAAACCAAAGAAAGGTATGCCTAAAATGATACCCTTAGATGAATACAAGAAATGTATGCTGGGCGTGGTGGCGCACGCCTGTAATCCTAGCACTCGGGAGGCTGAGGCAGGAGGATTGGTGCGAGTTCGAGACCAGCCTGGGCTACAAAAGTGAGCTCAGGACCAGCCTCAACTGCATAGCGAGACCCTGTCTCAAAAAGACAAAAAAAAAAAAAAAAAGTATTAATCTTGTAAGAAAATTAAATTAATCTTGCAAGAAAAAATTAATCTTCAAATTCAATAATTTTTTCAAATTTGACGAAACTTTTTCTGTCATGCTACTTTTCTCCAAATAACATATACTCTCAATATTAAGGAAGTCAATCCAAAGTTCAGAGATGGAATGAACTTTTTCCTATAGTGCAAGGTTGTTAGGCGATGCAACTTCTGTAGATAGGTTAAACCAAGACTGGGCTGGGGAGATAGCTCAGGAGTCTAAGGACCTGCCTGGCAATTGCAAAGACACATGTTCTATTCCCAGTTATCACATGCTATGCCAGCTCTGGAGCCCTGGGCAGGTGTGTCGTGCTGGGCCAGCCACTGAAACCACACATGGTGGTGGCACATGCCTGTAAACCTAGTGTGTGTGTGTGTGTGTGTGGGGGGGACGGGACAGGAAGATCACCAGGAGTCTAAACTGCACTGTGTAGTGAGACCCTGTAACTAAATAAGTAAGCAAGTATTAAAAAACCAGCCAGGACTGGTGGTGCAAGCCTGTAATCCCAGCACTTGGGAGGCTGAGGCAGGAGGATTGGTGTCAGTTTGAGAGCAGCCTGGGCTACAAAAAAATTGAGTTTAAGGCCAGCCTAAACTGCATGGTGAGACCCTGTCTCAAAAATAAATAAACAAACCAATGAAGAATGTTCCCTTGCAGAACCAAAATAGAGTCCAGATGCCAAAATACCTGTTCACTGTTTCCTATCCACACTAGGCATAGATTTTAAGACCCTAGGGGAAAGATCAGAAACATTTCTGAGACTGTCCTATAGGATAGTGCTAACCACCAAATTCTTCGATATTTAAGTAAAACTCAAACACATAATATTGTGATCATAGTAAATATTTATAATTATAAACAAGGAAAAATTTTTTCTTTTTTTTCCTTTAGCTGGCTCAGCTCACCCTGAAGGCATGGCTGGTGTGGCATGTGGTAGATTAACTATGGTTCACTGTGCCTTTGCAAGCTTGCGCTAAGCAGATGCTGTAGACCACTGTGCTCACGGCCACAAACAAGGAAAATTCTTAATGGCAACTAACCCAAGCAACCAAGGGCCAAAGACTATGACATGTCCTAGATTCACACTGAACCACAGTGGGCCAAAGACTTGCTATAAATGCTAGCTGGTAACTCAAAAAAATCAGTAAGAAAAATTGGAGTTGGGTATAGTAGTGTAAATCTACTACTACTATCCTGGGAGGCTGAAGCAGAACAGTAATTTTGAGTACTGTATGGGTAATTTTAGTAATTTTCTCAAAGGTGTGTGTGTGTGTGTGTGTGTGTGTGTGTGTGTGTTCTGAGGATGCAGTGGAAAGGCTCACACACAAAACAAACTACCACAAAACCTAATAGGATACAAGTACACCTATACAAAATTGAGCTGCATGTAAAGTACAATCTATATGTCAACAGTTATCCCCGAAGAATATCTGCTGGAAGTAACCAAACTTTTCTCTATATATCCAAACCTATAACCTTTATGATCATCTGAAAGTCCTTAAAATCTGCTATGTAGCCCAAATTTGTCACTACAGAAATACTTAACTAAAGAAATGGCTTATAATTCTTCACAGTTAATAAGTTTCAAAAATGTATAGGGCTGGCTAGATAGCTCAGCGGTCTAAAGTGCCTGCTTAGGCAACTGCAGGGAGTGTGCTTTGATCCCCAGCACCACATGCTATGCTAGCCCCACCCCTGGGGCAGGCTAAGCCAGTCATAATAAATTTTTAAAAATGTATTTTTAGGGGCCAGGGAGATAGCTCTATGGCACTACTGCCTGCCTAGCAAGTGCAAGGTTGAGAGTTTGAATCTTGGTCCCGCAAAAAAAAAAAAAAAAAGTATATTTATACAAATCAAGGGAATGGTCTGAAATAAAATGTGCTTTTGCCACTTTGGCCCTATAATTTTGGATTCTTGACAAAAGCCCCAGTGAGCCACAAAAAGACAAAGAGGTGGGAAAATTAAGATCTTATATGAAACTTAAAACACTTAGCATGGTTAAAAGATCTGTTGGTTGATACTACAAGGCAAGATGGCCTAGAATATTTGTCTTAAAATATGATGCAAGATGAGATGGTCCTGACTTTACCCAGTGGGCAACACTATTAGAAGCAGAGGTATGCTGGGTGTGGTGGCACACACCTGTAATCCCAGCACTTGGGAGGCTGAGGCAGGAGGATCAGTGAGTTTGAGACCAGCCTGGGCTACAAAAGTGAGCTCAAGGTCAGCCCAAACTGCCTAATGAGAGCTTGTCTCAAAAAGACAACAACAACAACAACAACAACAACAAAAAAAAAAAAAAGCAGAGGTATCTTCTGAGGCATCTGAGATATTCTTCAGTCTACCTGGTAGTTTCAAGTTGGCTTTGGATTTCCTAATTATATATTCTTACTAAAACCTGACTCTTCAAGTCATGGCTTTATCTACACAAAAATGTTGTTTTAATATATAAACCCAATTTAACAGGGACAAGTGTAAGGCTAGCAAGATAGCTCAGTGTTCTAAAGCTTAGGCAAGCTTAGGCAAGCTTAGGCAACCGCAGGGACTATGTTCGATCCCCCGCACCACATGCTGCGCTAGCTCCACCCCTAAGGCAGGCTGAGCCGGCCATGACATAAAGCTTGTAAAAGATGAGGCCTGTCTGGCTGACTTTAAATAAATCAATAAATAAACAGATAAATATGTAAATGGGACAAATGTAATGAGAATGCAATTTTCTTGAGTTCAAGCCTAGTAATTGCTATCAGGTAGAACACTTAAAAATTTTAGGAGCCAGGGAAATAGCTCAGTAGAATAAGTGCTTGCCTGGTAAGGGCAAGGACCTGAGTTCAATCCCCCATCCCATTAACAACAACAACAACAACAACAACAACAACAACAAAAAATACTCAAAGTTTTTAACTGATTATAGATCAGAAAATGGTGAATGGGGCTCTCGAAATGAACACGTGAGATCTCACAAAACATAATTTACTAACTGCCCAAGAATGAGTCTAAAGCTCAAGATCTAGAAATGATTAGGTAGCAGAGATAATCCATATGCACCAAGAAATGTCACTCTGAACACAAGCTATGTAAGACTTGAAGGGAAAGACCAGAAATGAACACAAAACACCCAGTGCTTCCTGTTACTATAGGAAAAGCATGTGAATACTATACTACCTGTAGTCATAATAAAGACAACTGAAAAATTTGGGAGGGCCAGGCAGGACAGTTACAAACTTAGAGGCTGGAGGTGAGTTATTCATTAGTCAAATAAAAGACTATACAGGGTGCATTCAACTCAGAAAGATTAGTGAAAACAAGATTTGCTTGAATGAAGTGTAATGCTGCATGCTTGTAATCCCAGGACTTAGGAAGATGAAGCATGAGGATTGCCATGAATTTGAGGCCAACCTGGGCTACACAGTGAGTTCAGGGCTAGCCTCAATTCCATAGCAAGACTCTGTCTCAAATAACGAACCAACAAATGACCAACAAACCTACCCACTCAGAACACAGAACAAAGATTTGTTGAATAATAAATGCTTTTAGCAAGCCTGAATTCGTTAATCACATCTCTTTCTACGAAAGAACTTCATAGGACAAAAGATAGAGGAATATGTAATGAAAACAAAATGTAGGGCAAAAAGCAAAGTAAAAAATCAAGCATTTGGCTGGGTATGGTGGCACATGTGTGTAATCTCAACACTTGGATGGCTGGAACAGAATGATCAGAGAGTTCACGGCTAGTATGGGACACACAGTGAGTCAAGGCCAGCCTGAATTCTATACTGACGCCCTGTCTCACCATGCCCTCCTCCAAATAAGAAAGGCATTCAGATATAGCCTTTTGTGTCCTAGGGAAAAAAGAAATAACTTCACAGGAAAGTGTTAAGACAGTGGCTCTCAAACTCCAGGGTATACCAGGACCAGCAAAATCAAAGGTTGACAAAGGGTAGCCAAATTCAGTCTACCACTGTGCTTATAAATAAAACCTTCACTAAAAGACATCTGCACACATGCACTATGGCTACATCTGAATGAATAGCAGGGCTGAACAATTGGGCGATTATATTGCCTGTAAAGCTTTTACTGTACTCTTCATCTTTTTTATAAGTCTGACCTAGAGACCAGACATAATTACAGGATCCTAGTTTCTGATCTAGTATGCTTGATGTGTGGATTGGGGACACAGAATTTTTAACCTAACAGTTCTCAGGTCATGGCCCTACTGTTGGGTGTAAGGAACACATTTTGAAAACCACTGCATTTTTTCTGTCTTTAGGGCAGGGTTCAGAGGGTGTCCGGGGTCTTACTAAGAAGATCATACTCATAATGTTCTTCTGTTATAGCCAGTCTCTGTGCCCAGGGGGCAGAGCCAGAGATCTGGGAGCCCCCTCTCCCTCTGCCTAACTAGACACTTTAATCCGCTGAGCTATTTGGTGGGACAAAAGCATTTTGAAACTGTTCTCTAACCAAAATAAATGTGGAGATGGAGAAATCCTCCGCAGGGCAAAATGACTTAAGTGAGTTCACAAGAGTCAATTGCTTTAGCCACTTGAGCCCATTAAAAAAAAAAAAAAAAAGCAAGTTCACAAAAGATTACATTTTATTTTATTTCTTTGGAACTGGGGATTGAACTCAGGCCCTTGCTCAAGCGCCTATTCCACTGAGCTATCTCCCCAGCCCCAAGATTACATTTTACAATAAGGTACCAGAGTCAGGAGAGAAAACTTCAGAGTCAGTAACATTCAGCCTTAAGAGACAGGTGAGGGGCCCGGCAGGATGGCTCAGTGGTCTAAAGCACCTGCTTAGGAAAGCTTGGGCGGCTGCAGTGACTGCGGTTCGACCAGCGGCACCACATGCAGCCCTGCCCTCAGGACAGGCTGAGCCGTCCATAAAAATAAACAAACAGAAGTTCTGAAACAAGAAAAAATAAAATAAAAATTAAAAATTTAAAAAAAGAGACAGGAGAGATTGACTAGTGAAGACCTGTGCAAAGGTGAGTTTTATTTCAAGAGCCACAAGGAGAAATAATGATGTGCTTATATTCAAGCTTTTTTAAAAAAGATCATTCTTGCCGGGCGTGGTGGCGCATGCCTGTAATCCCAGCACTCCGGGGGCTGAGGCAGGAGGATCGCTGTGAGTTCGAGACCAGCTTGGGCTACAAAAGTGAGCTCAAGGCCAGCCTGAACTGCACAGTGAGACCCTGTCTCAAAAAGTCAAAATAAAAAAAAAAGATCATTCTTGTGATGTGAATTTGGGAATATCATTTAACATAAAACCAATGTACAGCCAGGCGTGGTGGCGCACACCTGTAATCTCAGCACTGGAGAGGCTGAGGCAGGAGGATCAGTGTGAGTTGGAGACCAACCTGTGCTACAAAAGTGAGCTCAAGGCCAGCCTGAACTGCATAGTGAGACCCTGTCTCAAAACAAAACAAAACAAAACAAAACAAAACAAAACAAAACAAAACAAAACAAAGCAAAACAAAAAACAATCAATGTACAAGGCAAGAAATGATGGTAGCCTGATAGTGGGTTTAAGATTAAGTACTGAGGGATAGAACGGATGATAAGGTTGAGCATGAATCATATATTTCTACTCTAGCAACCAGATTGCATTTAACAAGATCTGAATAATAGAAGAATGAATAGCTCTAGCTGAGAAGACATCTGATTTTAACTACGAAATTTGAGATGTTAATAAACACTCAAAAGAGAGTTCTTCAGAAGGCAACAGCATGTAAGACTCAAGTTCATGCTGGATGTGGTGGCACAGACCTGTAATCCCAGCTCTTGGGAGGCTGAAGCAGGAGGATCAATGTGAGTTCGAGGCCAGTCTTGGCTACAAAAGTGAGCTCAAGGCCAGTCTTGAGCTCACATAGTGAGACCCTGTCTCAAAGAGACAAAACAGACTCAGGTTTAGCAAAGATCTAGGCTAGATCATATGCTGTCAAAAAACTACAGCCTTCCTTTAACTCATTTCACAGATAGCAGTGAATTTAAATTATCTGCTTGAAGTCTATTTAAATGTGGGGGTATTGGTTGAAAGCACTGCAAAAACCAAAATATTTTAAACAGAGTATACTGATTTTCTATTTTTAAAATTACCTGACATATTTTCTCCCAAATTTCATCACATCCAGCTTTTTCTTGAAAGCTAAGGGCCAAGTCATAATTTTCTGCTTCAGACCATACAATCAGAGTATCCTTTGGATTTAAGAAAAAAGAAAAAAGAATGATTAATGTACATTATCACAAACTAAAGTGTAAGGCAAATGAGCAAAGCAACAGGAATTGAAAACATTGGCTCACTTTTTCTACTACCACTATTGGTAATTACCAATTACCTTTTATACTTTATTTTGCCTGATCTATAAAACAAAACTGATGTTTCTCTTAAGGAGGTTGTTCATAAGAACACAAAACTGATGTTTCTCTTAAGAAGGTTGTTCATAAGAACACAAAACTGATGTTTCTCTTAAGAAGGTTGTTCATAAGAATACATAATATCTATGTATTAAAAGATAGAAATTCTGTATTCTCCCTTTACATTTTATTCTCAATAAAATGCCACATAAGTCTGAGCATACATAAGTAGACCGTGACTTAGGCTAGGATAAATAAAATTTCTTTCCTTTAATGTCGACAAAGAGATTTTTACACAAAACGTGAGATCCAATAACTTTTTGAAGTTTATTAGCTAAATTTGTAATATATGAGCACCTATCTGGAGTTTTTTTTTTTATTTTTTATTTTAGGGAAGGTTTACAGGGTATTCAGGGTCTCACTACTAGATCAGACTCATAGTGATCCACCTGTTTGCACCACTATACCCAGTCTCAATTGCTGTCTCAGCATGTTCCTGGGGCAGGCCGGCATTGTTTTGTGTCTTTTTTTTTTTGTACTGGAGAGACTTTTTTGATCACATGCCAACGCAATTTTTAAAATATTGACCAAATATTATATATTGTTTTTGTAATAGGAAATATAAGAGTAACAGTTTCATTAAGTTTATGTAATGCAAGAATCAACTGGCTAAAACGACACGTTTGTGTGACTCTAGGGGCAAACTGTTAAGCAGTTAACTTTCATGGAAATGTTTATGGTTCAAGCAGCAGCAAACTTCTAGGAGCAGTTTCAGTCCTATTCACACAAAATAATTTTTTTTTCCCTTTCTGAGACAAAGTAGTGGCTGTAATGCAGACTAGCCTTGAATTTACTATATACCGTTATATAGCCCAAAATGGCATTAGCTGGCTATCTTCCTGACTGGGCCTCCTGAGTATTAGGATTATAGCTGTTTACCATTACACTCAGAAGTTTCCTTTTTTCAGATGCGATGGTCTTACATTGCCTAATGTGAGACAAGTTGGGGTTTTCCATCTTAAACTCATTGCAGTGAGGGATGTAGCTTAGCAGGAGGTATATGCTTACTTAGCAAGCATGAGGCCCTAGGTTTGATTCCCAGGCTCCCCATACTCGACGTACAATGTGATTAATTTTTACCTGTTGCTTCTGGTATGCAGTGTTAGGATTGATTTTAGACTCTAAAAGTAGAGAACCTATGAAACAGAAAAGATATTGTTATTAAAAAACAGTAAAATTACCTTATTTTATATACTTATTTCTTTTCTGAACATCAAATATAAATATAACCTTAGTAAGGGAAAAAGAATTAAAGCTAGATAGTTCTAAGTACTTATTACTTATACATGCTTATTCATCACCCCAGTGATCAACCCCAGGGCCTGGAGGAGCTAGGCTAAAGCCCTCGCATCAGTCACATTTCTAATCCCCTGCGAGCTTACTTCTAAGACAGAGGCACAGTAATACCAAAAGTCAGGACTAGAGGTCAACAAAATCCTAGCAAAACAACAACAAAAAACATCCTAGCAATTCGTCATTAACAGAAGGTAACAAAAACAGTAGTGTGCAGCCCAATGATCTAGCCTTATTTTTTACATTAATTATACACATAAACAGGGCACAGTGAATAATACAATGTGCAATGGTTAAATCAGTATGGTCAGGATTTTCCCCTCCAACAGCTTAAAATTTTTTTTGATCTTTTTGAGATGGGGTCTAGCTATGCAGTTCAGGCTGGCCTTTAACTCAGAAAGATCCTCCTGGCTCTGTCTCCCCAGTGCTGGGATCACAGATGTGCCCTACCATGCACCAGTCTTAAACTTTTTGATTAACCTGATTATATTCCTAAATTACACATTGCCTCCAGAAAGCTTAATACTTTGAGACTGTGTTGTAGTTAACTAATATAGCACTTGCTAGGCTGTGTGAGGCACTAGGTTGAACCTCTAGCACTGCACTACATACATACACACTCCACACTTTTCTTTCTTTCCCTCCCCAATTCCTTATTTGGCCTTTCCCTACATTCCTCTTCCTTGGGCAGGACTTCACTATTGCCCACACTGGTCTTGAACTTGTGGGCTCAACCCTCCTACCTATGTATTGGCAATAATTGCCCCCCCCTTTCTGTTTGCAGTATCAGGGATTGAACTCAGGACCCCACGCTTGCTAGGCAAGTGCTTATTCTACTGAGCTATCTCCCCAGCCCCAATATTCCTTTTGTCTTCCCTGTTCTTCCTTTTCCTTTCCCCATGCTACCCAGGAAAGAAATGCTAGACAAGTTCTCTACCACTGAACTATATGACCACTCATTTCTATTTCATAATGAATCCCCATACTTTGAATAATTCCCCTCTCCCCTTTCTCGTGTTTGGTTGTTGCAGGGGCTCTCACTATGAAGCTCAGCTAGTGATCCTCCTGCTTTCAGCCTCTCCTTGACTCTGGGACTATGGGGTTTTACCACACCCAGACTCTGTGGCTGGTTTAGCTTGCTCTGGAGGTGGAGCAGGCGAGGCTGGCTCTAATATGGTGCCTGTGCTTAGCTAAACTAAGCAAGAGCTTTGGTCTGCTGAGCTATTTTGCCCACCTAATATTTATTTCTCACAGTGAGCTAATTCCCACATTTCTGGTTTTACCCTGGCAGTATAAGACCCATACTACTTAGAAAGCTATGCTCCTGAGAAAAAAATTTTAAATAAATAATACCCATCCTCACATCAATCAGCTCTAGCTCTCTGCTTTTGTTTGTTTTTTTGAGAAGGTCTGGATGTGTAGCCCAGGTTGGCTAAAAACTCAAGGCGATCTCCCTGTCTCAGTCTCTTCTCAAGTCTCCCCAGGGCTGGGAGCATGTGTGCCACCCTGCCCTGCAATTAGCTTCAGTTTATCCTAGGTCACAGTACTTAAGTTCTGGCCACACTTGAGAAGCAGAAGTTTTCTCTGCAGCTGTCTCTCCTATGGCACTGTTGCTTCCCGTAATACACTGAACAGTTGCTCTACCTATTCCAAATATTAGCTAGTGAAAAAAGGACCCTTAACATTTTCAAGTTTGCTTTGTTTGTTCAAGTTTCTTAATTTTATGCTAGTATCTAATAGTAGTAATTTACCACTTGGTAGTATATGCTCAGAACAAATGCTAACTGATACTGAATATAATCCTGATAAGCCTAAAATCTCTCTTTACTGTTTATATATTTAAAACAAAATTTTCCATAATTTTTCTACCCATACTTCCAACCCGCCCCCCTTCCTTTTTTGGGTACTGGGGATAGAATCCAGGCTCTCTAACTAAGCTAGTTCTCCAATCCTTTTTAGGTTTTTAAATTTGAGACAGGTTCTCACTTAGTCGCTGAACTGCTTGGAATGGGTTTGAATTTGCTATCCTGCCTCAGTCTTCTAAAGTGCTGAGCTTATAGGCCTGCACCACTACACAAAACTCCTTTATTTAGGCTCTTTTTTCCTAATCTCCCCCATTTTTGGCTTACTCAAACAAAAATTCTCATATTTTAAAGCAGATTCTGCTTACTTTTCTTCCTCTTCTCACAGCTTTTGTCAGGTTAATAGAAACAAATTTGCTAGTGCCTTTTCAATTCTTTTTATATATAATCATTACTTTGGTGACTATTAAAGAGCTGTAGCTGGATGTGGTGCCACACATCTGTAATCTCAGTATTCAGAAACCTGGAACAAGAGGACTGCCCAGGTCAGCCTGAAATACACATTGAGACGGTCACAAACATAAGAACCAAAAAACAAAAACAAAAAAAACCCTATGTTATAGCAATACATTTATAACATGCAACAAGTGAATAATGCCTACAGACTTTTAAAAACACTAAGTGAAAAAAAAAAAAAAAAAAAAAAAAAAAAAAAAAAAAAAAAAAAAAAAAAAAAAAAAAACACTAAGTGAGAGGGTGAAGGTGTGGCTCAGTGATGGCACACTTGCTTATTAGCACACAATGCTGAGTTCTATTCCAAGCACTACAAAACAAAAATAATAAAAGTCAGGGTGTTATGGTTTATGTCTAGTTGTCCCCCCAAAGCCTCATGCAATCAAGGGGCAGGGACTTCTGGAGTTTGAGACCTGACTCATGATCCACTGGGATTATATGTTTTAGTACAGATGGGATTATAGGTCTGAGTACTGCTGTGATTAGGGGTGGGGTCTAGAGTGCATATCCTAAGGCAGAGAGCCTGAATATAACACAAAGACAGACAAGAGACAGACTCATGCTGTTGCTCTCTGCTGCCCTGGTTGGTCCATTGCCTCTGTCACCATTTTGTTGTTGTCCCACTGCCATGAACTGCTTCTCTCTGCTATGTGTCACTCAGCCTTGGAGCCAGCCAAATATGGACTGAAACCTCGAGTAACTGTGAGCTAAATAAACCTTTCCTTCCTTCATTTTGGGTGTCAGGTATTTGTTCCAGCAATGAGTAAAAAGTAAGACACAGGGTGATGACAGAACACATTTCAGGATGCACAAAGTCCTGACCTCAATTCCCAGAACCCATAAAACAGGCCCTCCAAAATTACCCCCAAAAGAAGAGCATAAAACTAGGTCTTCAACTGTATTTGTATTCTTTCTTCTTGAAATAAACTACTAGAACATAAGCTGCATTCTACTATTTTCCACTTTTTTTTTTCTTTTGGAGATAGGGCTTTGTTAACGCCACACAAGCCTTGAACTACGTAGCCCACTCAATCTCAAACTCTTGATCTTCCTGTTTCAGCCTCCCAAGTGTTAGAATTATAGGTATGCACTAGCATGCCCAGCTCAAACTTTTTTTTTTTTTTTTTTGGTCTTTTTGAGACAGGGTCTCACTGTACAGTTCAGGCTGGCCTTGAGCTCAGTTTTGTAGCCCAGGCTGGTCTCCAACTCTCACTGATCATCCTGCCTCAGCCTCCTGAGTGCTGGGATTATAGGCGTGCACCACCACGCCCAGCTCAAACTTACTTTTATTAGCTTGAATATCTACCTAATTGTACTTAAGTTTCTCTGAGAAAACACCACAAAAAACTACTTTGAAATATAGTATAACTCATATCTTTGGAAATGATTTAATCATAGAAAACCACGTAAGAACTGGAATACTTTATAAAAATTTTATTTATGCACAGAGGTCTAGTGACATAGAACCAAATAAGTAAATGCTTCTTTAAATTAAACTAGACAGGGCTGGCAAGACAGCTCAGCAATCTAAAGTGCCCTAGGCAAGTTTAGGCAACCACAGGGACTGAAGCTGGATCCCCAGCCCCACCTCCAGGGCAGGCTGAGTAGGCCATAACATAAAAATAAATAAATAAACTAGACAAAAGTATAACCCATCCAAAAGAAAAACACAGGTAACCTTTGATACAGTATGTTAAATGCCATCAAAATAAAAATTTTTTGTGTGTCTTTTTGAGACAGGTTCTCACTATGCAGTTCAGGCTGGCCTTGAGCTCACTTTTGTAGTCCAGGCTGGTCTGGAATTCACATGGATCCTCCTGCCTCAGCCTCCCAAGGGCTGGGATTAAAGGCTTGAACCACTATACTCGGCCATTCAAAAGTAAAACTTTAACTATGGTACAAACAGTATCAAGAGAAAAAGACAATCCAGAGTATAAAAAAGAAAAAGCCGAGCGTGGTGGCACATGCCTATAATACCAGCACTTGGGAGGCTAAGGCAGGAGGATGTGAGTTTAAGGCCAGCCTGAACTGTGAGACTGTCTCAAACAAACAAACAAAAAAAAATCTGGAAATTGTACCTGATAAAGGACTCACATCCACAATATTACACATGAGTTCTTAAAATTTCAAAATAAGGTATGGGGGCCAGGGAGATTGCTTGGTGGTCTAAGTGCCTGCCTAGCAAGCACAAGGACCCAATTCCAGCACTGGTACTGCATGCCATCTTATCAAGCTCAGGCAACAGGAACTGGGAGGAGTAGTGGCGCACATCTGTAATCCCAGCACTTGGGAGGCTGAGACAGAGTCCAGCTGAATAGTGAGACCCTGCACAAAATACACTTTAAAAAGAATGGAAGGAAAAGATGGAAGCAAAGCTTTTGGGCTGGTGGGATAGCTCAATGGGACTAAAGTGCTGGAGTTTTGATTCCTAGTACCACATGCCAAGGCACCACCACACCCAGGGCAGGCTCAGGGCCACAGAGATGTAGTCCCAGCGCTGGAGAGGCTGAAAACAGGTGGATCACTATGAGCCCAAGCTGTGTAGTGAGACTCCATAACAAGCAAAAAAAAAAAAAAAAAGGGGGGGGCAATTTGCATTATCAAATACCCTATGGTACCAAATAGTTCAGCTGATTAAAGCTGCTACTTAGGCAGCAGCCAATGGCTGGGAGTTTGATTCCCTGCCCTGGCCCCAGAGTGAATGAGACTGGGCATGGTGGCACACCCCTATAATCTCAGGGCTTGGGAGGCTGAAAACAGGAGGACCAGTGAGTGTGATATGTACAGTGAGACACTACTAAATACATAAAAAGAATGAATGAAAGAAAGAGCAGTCGGGTGTGGTGGCGCACACCTGTAATCCCAGCACTTGGGAGGCTGAGGCAAGAGGATCACTGCGAGTTCGAGACCAGCCTGGGCTACAAAAGTGAGTTCAAGGCCAGCCTGAGCTGCATAGTGAGAACTTGTCTCAAAAAGACAAAAAAAAAAAAGAAAAAAAAAAGAAAAAAAGAAAGAGCAAAGCAAAGCACAGCGCCTTGGGGCTGGACCTCCAGGGCTTCACTGTTACGCTGTGTGCATGGATCTCATACTGAAGTTCACAGCTGCCCTAAGAATGGACTTGTTTTTCTGTGAGGAGATACACTGGAGTTCCTATCCAAGTAGGGACTCTTGACAAGGACAGCAAACCCCAGTATCTGAACCCTTGTCTGGTGTGATGTTGCCAAATACTAACCTAAATGAATAGTAGGCTTTGTGTAGTTCGGAGTATTAGGGGAGACTGAGACAAGACAATTACATGAAATTCAAGGTCATTGTGGTCTTCCTAGTGAGAGGCTTTTTTTTTTTTTTTAATTTTTAATTTTTTTTTTTCTTGTTTCAGAACGTCTATCTTAAAAAGAACAGGAACAAATGTTGCTCCTGGTGGTAGTTCTACTTTGGGTAATACTAAAGGATTCCAACAGCTCTATGTTCCTCACTCCTGGTAAGCAACTCAACCTCTATAGATATCCTCACCAAAACTCAAAGGTAAGGGTAAGAATGTAGGCATTATGCTTCATTAGTGGAAAGCAGCATCACCGATAAGTTAATGGGGCTAAGAAATAGCTCTGTGATAGAGCATTTGCTTGTCTAACATTTAGGAGGACTTGGATTCAACCCCCACCCCATGGAACTAAAATATCTGTTTAAAAGTTCCTCTTTGCTCATTCTTTGGCTCACAGTGCACCTAATGGTGTTTTAGAAACTGAAATGAAGGCGGGGGAGGGGGGCCAACAGCATTATATTAAAAGGTACCATATTTGGGTCAAGCCTCTAAAACACTCAAACTCTCATCAGCTTAAACCCCAGGACAGCTGATGGCTGTTTTCACTGTACAGCAGATAAGTAAATGTTTGCTTAACGTTATTTTAGACTTTGAATTTTCTACACAACTGGTATATATAAGGAAAAAATGGTTTAAGCAATTTCTTTAAAGTGAAAAATATGCCAGTCGTGGTGGCGCACACCTGTAATCCCAGCACT
>PVJA010020113.1:0-28712 GCA_004027025.1 Myocastor coypus | reverse complement strand
AACGCCAGTCACCGCACTTTGCCTAAACAGATACTTTAGTCCACTGAGTTATCTGGCCAACCCCTATAAAGAGATTTTAAGAGGCAAGTTTTATTCATAATATGTGTGCCAATAATGATTATAGATAGGCGTAATGGCCATTTTAAAATTGTTAGGCTAGATCAAACTAAAAACTAAAATTTAGGATATGCTGCATTAAGAAAAAATATTACGTATATCTCAGGCAGTTAGTGGTTAAAAGAATAATTTTAGTGTATGAGAATTAATTATTTTTAAATGCTTCATTGATTTATATTAATTGACAGAGTTACTTTATTAAAAATAAAGTAATAATGATAAAATGGTGGGGATAAAATACACAACTTGAAAACACCGATGGGCATCACAGTGTATATCAATTAAAATGGCTTATTTTAAAGAGAAATTGATAGAGTGCAATAGAAAACTAGCCTAATATAATTTTATAGCTCATGAAAATAGAATGTAGCTTATATGAATAAAACAGTAAACTTGAAGTAATGCATAAATGTGAAGTCAACTTTAATGAAAACTTGTTTTTCAACCATACATAAACATTTTCAAAATTATTTTCAAATAATTTATACAGAAACCCATCAGGTAGCTCTTGGTAGAGTAACATAATGAATAATAAATTCACTAAAATAAATCAATAATAAATAAAAACAAGTATAAAAGATGAAAACAAATGAAATATAAATTTTTTCACTCAAATATGATGAAATCGAAAGTGAAATTACAGAAAGACCTAGTGATGACAAAGGGTGTGTTATTTATACTCAAAACCTGTGAAGACTATGGCTTTTCCACATTTATTTATTTATTTATTTATTTATTTATTTATTTATTTATAATGTGCAGAACAAAAGCAAATAGTAAGAGCAAAGACAAAAATGAAGCACCATAACTCAATAAAAGTGAGTTTTCAAAACAACAGAAAATTAGCAATAGCAATATTATATATTGCTATCATTAAATTTGTTGCTCAAACTACCAGATATAAGCACATAAGATAGAGAAGTTAAAACATTAACTATTCTTGTTTGTAAACCTTGAAATAATTTCATGTGCTATTTTAAACATTTGTTTCAAAGAGAGTAAAAAATAACAGCTAAGACATTAGAAACTATACACGTTGTTTAAAAAGCCACATAAGAACCAAAACAAGATGAAAGGTATTCAACAGTGGTTGTTGTATTTCACAGCACTGCCTTCATGGTAGTTGCTCTGGTTACACATTGTCTATAAAATTAGTCAAAGTAAAAACTTAAAGCATTAGTTGCTGCCTTCAAAAGCTGTTTGAAATTAGCAGTAAAATCATCTTAGCTGTCTCTGTGTATACTTACATGATTTTTCCCTCCTTTTTTTCCTATTTTGCCTTTCCTTCATCTGAAATGTTTATTCCTTGTGTTCAGTTTCTTTCCCTTTTACTATGCATTTTGTATCTTTCAGATTTTCTCTATTCTTTTAGATTTTTATGCTAGAGAGACAATATGATGTTTACACAAATGTATACCTGATTTATTTCATCTATTAGTATATAGTCTAGTTGCTTACATTTATCTATGAAAGCCCCAAGTTTGGGGCCTTAAGGAAGTTATTTCCCCATGCTTCTCAAAGTTATTATTCAATAGAGAACGAATTAAGACATATATGATGCCTTACTTACATTAGTATAATTAGCAATAATAACATGAAGCATAACTTAGAAAGTGACAAACCTTGGTAACTAATCATTTTGTTCTTTAAAGCATAGGAGCAAAGACTATAGTTATATAACCCAACAAATTGTCAACTGATAATTTGTATGCAAACATCATTTGCGTGCAGAATGGTAGTCCCTCCAGCCACTCTGCCCTGTATATCTGGAGTCCTCTGGGCATACTAGTTCCCTGAGTTCTATCACCTCCCCACCTGGACTTTTCTAGGCCACGTGCATTTTTTTTTCATTATTATTATTTATTTTTCTTGTTTCAAAACTTTTTTTTTTTTTTTTTTTTAATGGCCGGCTCAGCCTGTCCTGACATCAGGGCTGGCGCAGCTTGTGGTACCGGGGATTGAACTGCGGTCCCTACAGCCGCTCAAGCTTTCCTAAGCAGGCACTTTAGACCACTGAGCCATCCTGCCAGGCCCCCCACGTGCATATTTTTAAATTTATATTTTCAAGCTAAGAACTAAGCTTCAAGTATTAGCCTAAGAAGTAAATTATCCTTATTTCTCCAGTGTGAAAAATTCTTCTTTTTCTCCTTTTAATTTATGTATTTGGTACAGGGTTTCACTAAGAACATCCCACTTGTAGTGATTCTCCTGTTTTCAGCCTCACTAGTGCTGCAGTTACAAGTGTGTACCCTGATTCACGAATTTGGTTGCTGGCTCAGCACCCCCTGTGGTGGGTCTAGCATAGAATGCAGTACTGGGGATTGAGCACAGGTTGAAGAAATTCTTTAGCAATCCAGTCATATTGAAGCACAGCACTATCTGCATCCTTCTAGTGTTCACTAAGAAACACACTTTTTCAAATTCAACCTTTTGTTGACTTTCATATTCTTTACTTTTGAACATTAAGATAGTTGTTTGTCATAGCCTACTTTGATGTTCCACAAGTTTCTCCCCCCTTTTAAGTTTCCTGGCATCCAGCTAACTGTTGCTTATAACTTCAAATACAAAACTACAGAGCTGAGAATAAGCACAATTCCTTTCCATGAGTATTATTTAACTTTCAAACATTTGTCCTTATAATGTCTCATGTGGCTAAAAATAAGCATTCTTATTGAATGTCTCAGTCAATATAAAATTACAAGTAAAACATCCTCACCAAAAATTTTAAAATTTGTATAAATAATATATAAAACAATTCTTGATAACTATCAGCATTATTTTAGAATATATATGCTATTTCATTTTGATACTAAAGTTATAATACTGTTTTTCTAAATAAGTGTATGCACTCCAAATAGAAGGAAATAAGTTTTTCATGTAACACTTATCCCTAAATAACATGTTATTTTACTTTTTCTTCTGTTCCTACTTAAAATGATATAATAAGTATATGTGAATATAGGAGCATGTCTCTATATATAACCATTATAATAATTTCAGAGTCTTTAGGCAAGTTTGCTCTATTGTTGTAATTGAGTATAATATTGATTTTATTGATCATTATTTTTTGTTTTATTATTTATTTATTTATTGGTGTCAGGGTCTGAATTTGGGACCTTGCACTTGAGGGCAGGTGTTTATGCTGCTAACTCCCTGACCCTATTTTATTTTTATTTTAAAGAGTAAAAAAAACAAAAATGACAAGGAATTTAAAAAACAGTTAATAGGAAATAAATAGTGGTTACTATACTGCATATTGTTATCTCCAAATTAGTTTTAGAAGACATAGAAATGTTTATTTAAGAATAAACTTCAATTCTGATTTTTTATTTACTAGGATTATTAAATATGTTTGCGTGGAGTTACACTCCAATTTTTTTCTTTTTATGTTTTCTTTTGATATAGTTTTATTAAGCTGCTGAATTTCTCAGGCTGGACTCAAACCTAGCATCCACCTGCCTCATATTCTAAAAATATTGGGATTACAGACATATGCCATCATGTTCAGGAGATTTGTTAAGCTTTGAAGGTACCTACTAGCTTGCTATAAAAAATAATGGAATAAGGACCTTATTATTTCTTCCAATTATTGAAAATATTATATGTTGTACTGAGATTTATGAATCCTTTTATCCTTTTTAAATTAAATATCAGTTGGAAGGGCTGGACAGATAGCTCAGCAGACATACAGGAACTGCGGTTCAATCACTAGGAATGTTGTGGCAGCCCTGCCCCGAGTAGTGTTGATACCAAGACTGAGATTGGATGTGGTGGTGCAAACTTGTAAACCCAGTACTTGGGAAGCAGAAAATAGGAGGATCACTATGAGTCTTATCTACTACTGAGACCCTGAACAACCTATACTAAAGAAAAATAAATAATAAATAAATATCAATTATATCCTTTGTCCTTTCCCTACAGTTTGATTTACAAAACAGAATTCAAAAATAACATTCATAATATTATGATTATATATATATATATTATGATTATATATTATATATTCATAAAACAATAAAATTTATAGCGGAAATCATAGCAGAAAGTTCATTCATGTATCATAAAATTTGTCTAAGTTATCAGGATAAATTACATTTATATTTATGTTAGATTACATCCTTTATATTTCCTATTTTAACTTGTTATTTATTTCACTTTGTGTCCTTTATTTTTTAATTTGCTAAATTCACCGCCTGCTGAATATGCTTATAAAATATCCTGACATAATTAACAGTATGTTCTCTTTCATGAGTAAATAATCTTCATTTTGTTTTTAATCTTTGAATGATTATAGGGTACCAAACTTAGAAGTTATCCTTTCCCAATACCCTGAAAGTTGAGTATTTTTCCAATTTTTGTGTCCTGTGTTTCAAAACAGCTAATGCCCATGTATATACTATTGTTTTATGTATAACATTCTGTTGTTCTTTGGAAACATTTAGAATATTTCCTGTATTTTTGAGAACACGAAGTTTCAACATATTGAAACGTACAATAATAATGGGCAATATCCTATCAATACTGTTTTCCATTCAGAAGGCCGCTTCAACTAAACAACTGAAAAATTTATGTACAAATAATTCTCTGATTTCTTTCATTATTTTTATGCCTCATTTATGTCTTTTTCTGTGAATTAGGAATTTTCATTAGGCGATGAATTACTTGTATACTTGTCTCCTGAGAGTTCAGCTTAATTATGTTTACTACATTGCCTCAAGATTTACCAGGAAATGGGGCCAGCCAAATAGCTCAGTGGATTAAGAACCTACAAGCAGTTCCAGGGACTGGGGGTGCGAGTGGAGGAGGGGGCTTGATCCCTGGGCCCACTGTGCTGGCCCTGCCCCTGGGGCACACTGAGATGGCAATTGTGATGCTTGCCCTTGTTAGACTGTAAACAAGCAAATCACTCTGAGTCTGAGATAGTAGTGAAACCCTGAACACCCTGTAGACTCTGCCCTAAAATACAAAAAAAAAAGTTTTGCCAGGAAATGTTAGGCAATGCCTTTAATTGTGTGTGGGCAGGAAACACAGGCGTGGTTTTGGGTACTATGTCTGGTCCTTTACCTCTTTTCCCCAGCACTGCTCCCATGCTCCACTTACAAGGAGCTCTGAAATGAATTGTTTCATTCTGCTATTCTGTTTTGCCGTTGTGTCTCTGCCTTGGGGGCAACTAATCCATTACAGAATCCTTGAAATTATTAGATAAATTAATCTTCTCCTCTTATTAGTAGTTCATATTGAGTATTATGCCCCAGTAACTCTAAAGCTCAAGGTTGGATTAAGGGTTGTTGCTGCAAATACTAATGATTATGTGACTAAGAATCATTTTGAAATCATTTGCAGAAGTTTAGAAAAATTGAACAGTTTTGAGGTGTGAGCTTAAGAAGTCCTAAAATATCACAGGCAGATCTTGATGAGCAATTGTAGAGGTAGCTTGGAAGACTGGAATGCTGATAGAAATACAGACAATAAGCACAGAAATCAAGGAATTTCAGTTGTTGACACACATCCCATTGACAGTGGAAGTGTACATGCATTACATATACACATATTGAGTATATGTGTTACATGGGGGCAGAAAATTTTTCTACCTTTGTTCCATATACTTTGAGTTTCAAATAAAGATAATGGACAATCAGTTACTCTGTTGGAGGAGATTTTGCTCACTATGGATTTTTGGATTCCATTTTGGAATTTAAGATTATACTCGAAAGAAGGACAAGAAGATATTAACTATCATTAACATTGAAATTTTACTACACTCTTATATTTTATAATTGATGTGATTGTCATTTGCTTTATTCTAGTCCTAGCCTTGATATGGTATCATAAATCAAAAGCAGAATAATATTTATTGTAGAAGGAAACACTGTAGAATTGACATTTCTTTTACAGATATTGTAGAGAAAATCTATTTGGAAGCTAGTAAGCAAAAACTATTTTTGGCCTCCACGTAACGTGGCCTAGATAATAGAAATTAATACTTGTAAGAATTCTTATAAGTAAGAATAGCAAAGTAGTTTGATATTTATATTCATGGCTATAATGTGAAAGATGCACACTATCCTTATCTAGAATTCTGAATCAGCATTGTCTAGAATTGGATTTTCATTGCCATTTCAGATCTATCCTTTTCCTTATTTGGTAATGTGAGAGACTGACCTATTATTTTGTCATTATAACAGTTTGTTACAAAAATTGACAGCATTAGCAGACAACAGAAAAGAAGAGACAGTTTGGAGTATGCACCTATTCTAGGGCCTCTGATTCATATTTCTTATAATTGCTTGAATGTTTTTCTGCTATACGTCATATTTTCTCCTAGAATTGTATTATATTATTAAAACAGTTCATTTGGTGTCTGTTCTACCAAGTCTCTCACTTATTCCTTTAGCTCTACTAGGTTTGACAATTTGTTCTGCTATTCACTACAAGACATTCCACTCTCTGTTGCTTTCATATGAACACTCCTTTTTACACTTCTTCAGTATGTCACTGAAATGATTGATGATGGCAGGGAGCTAACATACACGTTGGTATCTAAAACAAGTTTTTGCAAAATTGAACTCGATTCTTTGGTAGTAGAATAAGAAGAGTGATGATCAGACAGTTGATTTGTGATGATCAGTTTTTCCACACTGCATGATGAAACTTCACAGCTACAACATTTTTATTGATGTCATTTTATTTTTGTCCATTTTCTATCACACATACTGTGGTTGCACATAGCATGCTACAAACAGAAATTTTAATTTACATAACTCTAACTTTAGGTTACTTGATTAATTCATATTAAGAAAATTGTAATAATGTAATTATATAGTGTAACTTCATTAAAATCATTTTTTTTTGAAATGTTGAGACTTGGCTTCATAGTCCACTAAACTTTTAAATACAATACAATTAAAAAGAACCATGTGTATTTACAGCTACATCTAATTCAGGGTATAATATGTTAAATGGTTTGACTCAATGATATCCCTGACATTAGTCTAATATTCTAACATCAAGATGATATTTATCTACTTTTCTTAGGAGAATACACCTATATTAGTTACTCAAAGATTCAAGCAACAATATTGTCCAATTTCATATAAAAATACTCAAACATAAATTTTAATTATAGGATAACTCAAAATTTTAAACCGCCTGAACACCAATTCTTGCACAGCTTATCCAGGGATCTTTGAAAGTTTTCAATTAATAAGTTTTATAGTGAGAAAAATGACCAGAAAATGCATCATGTACTTGAAAAAGATTGCAGTCTAATTTATAAATGCTGATCTTCCAACCATCTGGAGGTGCCAGATTGGCATGATTTCTACTCAGCATTCTGTATATTATCCATGCTTCACAAATCAAGAAGGGGAGTCACTCAGTGCTCGCAAATGCTTAAATGAAAGATTATTTTAACATGCTGATAACTAATCTGAACATTTTCTTTAAAATAGCTTTTTTTTCTATGATGTTTTCTTTATTAGGATTATCAATTTAAAATGCATTGGAAATGGTTGCAAATATTCAAGCATGAAGAGAAACCTCACCATAGACACAAGGATTCATCTTCTTGCTATCATTAAAGCCCTGGCCTACTGGGACTAAGTTGATATAGACAATGGGAGCACAGTTGGGGAAAATCCACAGATTTAAGAGTTGCATATGGTAGGGTGAGTTCTTATATCTGGATTGAGGTATAAGTGGAATATAAAGCAAGAGAGAGAGAGAGAGAGAGAGAGAGAGAGAGAGAGAGTAAATAGAATTATCATAAATTATAATTATCTATTTTATTTTTCCAGTATTGTTCTTGAAAGATTCTTCAGCATACACTTTTTAGTTCACTAGTTAGGTGTACTCTCTGGACCTGTATTTGACACAAATGTGAGCTATAATCTACTGTGAAATCATTATTGTATTTATATTTTAAGTCATCAAATGATGGAGGTAAGAAAAACTCAACATATAACTAATAAAAACATTTAAGGATAGATTCAAGTTTTTCTAAGTTAAATAAGTAACTGCAATAAAAGATAGAAATTAAGGAATAGTTTTTCATTGTTATATGTTATCTTAAAATTCCCTATACCATGAAAAAATAAGATATATCAGAATAGTTCATTGATAGTAATATTTAAATAAAATTTTTTGTAAGCCTCCAAATGTTGATTTTATTTGTATGCATGTATGTATGTATGTATGTATGTATGTATTGAATGATTGTTTGATTGATTCTGGTGCCCAGGATTGAACTCAGAATGCACTTGTTAGGCAAGCACTTATTCTACTGAGATATCTCCCTGGCTGCCAAATGTTGATTTTAATAAGAAAAAAAATGTTAAGTTATTAGTCTGATAAGGGCAAATGTTAATTCAGTGACACAAAGTAAGAAACCAAAGAAGAAAAGGTCATGCTTTGTAAGAATCTGGAAGGTATTAAGAACTCTTGTCTTAGAATATGTACTTTCCTGAGCTTTTGGGGTATATCTAGATGCTGAACCTGAATGAAAAGATCATCACTTTAAATGCAGAAAGGAGAAAAATCAATCTTGAACTCTGTTTTCATGACTAGGAAAAAGATAAATGAAAAAAAAAGACTCTGACCTCTGAAAAGCAGACTGTGTGTAATTTTGAAACACTGACTTCTTAACCTAGAAACCCAAGAGCAACACAGAGATGTTTTTCTGTCTGTAAAATTTTAACTGTGCTGTTATCTTCTCTAATGTCCAAAAACTTGAATTTTTTGTAACTGTAGTATTAACTGGCCCTCTTCAAATGCTATAGTGTATACTAAAGTAATGTCATACAGTGGTCTTAATATTTCCCAAGAGTGATATGGAGGAGAAAATGGGCTCAGTCATGAAAATGAACCTGGAAAGCCTCCCACTGAGGTGTTCTCTTTGGTGAATGAACCTGGATATGATGGAGGAGTAGACTGTTATGCAAAGAACTGTTTTGAGTAAAGTCTGGTGCCAGTTTAAATTTACCCACATTTATATACTACTTACTTAAAAGCTCAATAAAAACATAGGTAAATTGGAGTAAGAAAACTATTTAAATTAGGCATGAAATAAAATAACTCTGAAACAGGAAGTGAAATACAGATTTATATATTTTTTTCAGGAATATATAGATGTTATTATTTGTAGAAAATTCTTACAGTAAATGTTCACATTAATGTCTTTGTCTATGCAAATGAATGTACTTCCTTTTCTACACCGCATATTGTACATATTCTGCCGCTCTTGTCAATACATTAATTTTATGTAAATACCCCATGTCATGTCACTGTCACTTCCTTATCATAAGGTTATGATATTTTCATAGAATACTGGCACAGGGCTAAGAGTCATAGTATTCCTTTCATGTACTGTGCATAGGACCATAAGCTACAGATTTCTTTTGGAACATAGGGTATCTTGTTTAACAGAGGAACATTTTTTAGAAAGCTTGTAACAGCCTGATCTGTGTGTGTATGTGCATCAACATAGATGATTTATGATCTCCCTTATTCCTCTAGGAAAATAGGGTTGAAAAAAGCATGTGCAGAGCATTTTTGCCTTATTAACATCAGCGTCACCAACTAAAACACTTTTTACATTGTTGTTATACATTATTTATTAGACTAAAAAGTGACTACATATTAATGGTTTTCAGAATCAAGTTATTTTAAAAAGTCAAAGGAATAAATGATATATAAGGGATATATTTCTATGTTAACTGGTTCAAAAATCTGAAACATTTCCATTTACCATTATGTTTAAATAACAAAGATATGTTTAACAAACAAAAATCCAAAATCTTCGTAAAAAATATGAAACCAAGGGAATGAAAATGTCAGCATGATATCAGAAGAAAACTTAATGGTAACATAAGGAGAAATGAGAACATTTTCAAGTTTTTGCATAGAAACAGATATTATCAATTATTTCCTATAGTTAACAATATTAGAAGAACTTTTCCTTAATATATTTTTAGTGAATGTCTTTAAGGGAGCAGGCCATAATTCTCCTACCAGAGATTACAGGATAGCTAAGGCGTAAAAATAACAGATGCAAATCTTCTGCCTTGTGATCATCAGCCTGAAGGTGAACATAGTGTGAGTTAGTCAAAGAACAACTGATTTGTTGACAAAAGATTCCTAGGTGAAGAGACTTCACTGTACCAGGATGAGTGGGTAAGGACCAAAGAGATTGGGGAGTGGAGAGCTCGTGGTGCATTGTGGTACAGACTGTATAATTCATTCTTTACCTAATTGTAGGTTTCCATGACTGTATGCTTTCTAAACTAACTACCTCCCAAAGATTGGTGGTAATATCTAAAGTCTCTTCGGAAAGAGGCTGTTGTCAGGTTTGGGCTGCCTGAAACAAATGCAGGTAGCAGTGATGCAACTCATTTTTACAATTGTGTACCTTTGCTCATTGTATTCCTGTCTAGATGAAAAATAATTTTGAAGGCAAACCTCATTTATAACCACCATTCTAGAATACAGTTACTAAAAGTACACACTTTGAAAACAATTCTGACACCAACTTGAAAAATTTGCCAGCAATCTACACCTTAATTTCCTCATCAGAAAAAGTGCACAATATATCCTTCCCTGAACTGTTATGAAGAAGATATTTGATGAATAGTTGTGAAGGTTAATTACTATGTGAATATTATTGCTATTGCATTCATAACTTAAGAATGCTTCTTGCTGATGGAAAATTTAAAAACAGAGCATAGAAATCAAAAGTTTTCTAAAGTACATTGTATATAAAATGTATACAAAGAGAGCCAGCTGGATAGCTCAGCAGAGTAAAGTGCCTGCTTAGGCAGAGCACAGGGGCCAATGTTCATTTCCCAGCATGCGGTGCTGGCCCCGCCCCCAGGTTGCAATGAGATAGAGGTTGAGACTGGCCATAGTGGTGCATACCTATAATTCCAGGGCTTGGGAAGCTGAAAACAGGAAAATCACTATGAGTCCAGTCTACATAGTGAGACCCTGTAGGCCATGTACTAAATACATTTTTAAAAAGTTAAAAAAAAAAAAGTATACAAAGAGAATTACTGAAAATTTGTCTATTTTCCAACAGCCTTAGCTACTTTAGTCTGGTAATAAATGACTTCCAATTTAAAGGTCAGGCTAACTGAAATGTGATTAATGTGTAATTTTCTTTCTTTGTAGGATGAAACCTTAGTTATAACTCCTGTGGATAGGATGAAGATGTTCATTTATTTGGGACTCTTTTGATAGGCCACATAATGATCTTTTACTCTGTGAAAAATGACAGGATATATCACTGAATTTTCTTATGTGAAAAATAGAGGGTAAGGAAGAAGATTAACAAAGATGTAAGAGAGACAGGGAAACTAAAATAAAGTAAGATAAGTAGAAGTTCAGACATTGAAAGCAATATCACAAGACAGAAATCTTCAAAGAATGAGTGTCCACCGCATAAAGGAACATGCCATTCGAGGGCACCAAAAGGACGAAATAATTCACATAGTCAGCAAGGAAGCAAGTATTCAAGAAAAGAACTACTCAATGTCAATGAGAACATGAAATGTAGGGCTTTGGGTGAAGAAGTTTTTGGAATAAATAGAAGTGATGGTTGCACAGCTGTGAAAACAATCAGCAGCACTTAATTCTACACTAAAAACAGAATAGTTCCTCAGAATATAAATTAGTGGTACAGTACTTGCTTAGCATTTACAAGGCCTGGATTTGACTTGCAGTGCTATGTGCATGCACGCACACACACACACACACACACACACACACAAACATTTGTATATATAACACAAACATACCCAAATATATATATATGCTCAAATACCACACAATATATATATATATATATATATATATGTAATGTTGCATACCCAAAATCATTGTATACCAAAACCTATTCTTCAATTTAACAATTTCCAATTAAGTGGTTCATTCAATGAAATGATAAAGTCAACCTAAATATCGAAATATATTAAAGAATTTTCAGTAAGTTTTCCCCTGTATGTGTCTTATTCAGTCTTTTTCTTATTTGATTACGTAAGTCTTGAGAGTGGTTCTTAGCATTGAGACATTCATAAGAAACATGTGGTCAGATTGAGTCTCGTGCTCATTGGTGAGTTCATTTTTATTGGTGAGTTTATTTATTTTATTTTATTTTATTTTTGTCTTTTTGAGACAGGGTCTTGCTATGCAGTTCAGGCTGGCCTTGAGCTCACTTTGGTAGTCCAGGTTGGTCTCAAACTCGCATGCTCCTCCTGCCTCAGCCTCCGAAGTGCTAGGATTACAGGCGTGCACCACCACGCCTGGCTCATTGGTGAGTTTAAAAATGACATCTTATGCTCTATTAAAACAATATATCTCCCTTAGTTTCTGAATGGTGCTGGTTAGATGGTGCACTAACTAAATAGATAAAAAGATGTCTCCATTAACATTGCTTTGAAGCTGGATCTACAAAATTAAAAGTGTTAATTTTGACATTACTCAATATAGTAATTGTGTGGAGCACTGGTGTGTTTGATAGCTACACCAAACCTTCTTATTAGTGTTTAGCCATGAAAGCAGAAGTGATAAAGACAGGAAAGTGTGAGAAGGTGGTTTTGTTGCAGGTCAGAGGCTGGAAAATATACAAGATCTCTAAGTGGCAGATGTCGGTTTTACCTGGAATATCTCCTAACCTGATGCTTACTTTGAACCAGTCTGTGCATATCATGGCTTCAAAAAACATATGAAAGTCGGAAATTCTATTCTCTAATAATGCAAATTGTATCAGCTATCTAACATGATCTTGAAATGGGAAGTAATAATTATTTTAAAGTAAAAATTGGTAGCAAATTAGAGAAAAAAATTTACCACATTATATCAAACACTACTAATCAATATAAGTTTGTTTAAAAATGTATAAGACCATGTTTACAAGTGATTTTTATTTTATTTATTTATTATTTATTTATTTACTTATTTTAGGGAAGGGTCTACAGGGTGTTCAGTGTCTCACTACTAGATAGGACTCACAGTGTTCCGCCGGTTTGCAGCCTCCCAAGAGCTGTGATCACAGGTATGTACCATCATACCCAGTCTCTATTGCTATCTCAGAGCACCCCAATAGGTGGGACTGGCAAGACAGGCCCTGGGATGGAACCTCTGGCCCCTGTGCCTGCTTTCAGGCACTTTATCCACTGAGTTATTTGGCCGGCCCATTTTTTTTTTTTTTAACATTTTGATATCACATATGTCTTGAACTAAACTACGGAGAGATTGTGTTATATTTGTGTTCTGAACCATTTGTTTAATTGTGTCAGATTGCACATAACCTGATTATTATTCTTCAACAAAGCCTCTGCAGAGAGAAAAACTTGGAGAACACAGCATTTTCATGATTCTGAAACAGTTTAATAAGAGAAATAGTCCATCAATAATATGGCTCCTCTCGATCACCCTCCACTTAACATAGGGGAATAAACTACAGAAATGAAACTGTGAACCTTTGTTCTGCATCAAATGAAGTTGGGAAGATAGAATTTCTGTTAGGAGAGTTGTCCAACCATATTTCAAAAAGACAAAGACTAAGGCAGTCTGGCTTGCAAACACAAGAAAAGAGCTTGTAATTAGGTGAAAAACATCAGGTGTAGCTGGCTGCCTATAACCCAGGTATGCTCTCAGGAAAGCTGTGCTCAATTTACATCTTGGAGTATAGATTTCTGGTCCCATGGTGCAGAAAAAGAGCATGAAGAGGTGACTCTTACACCAGAATAGTAGGGTGAGACTATTGTATTGTATTGAATATGGGATTAATTTTGTAGCATAGATTATGTGTAAGGTGTTTCTTCAGTTTATGCTTTAGCTTAGACTTTAGTTTATGCTAAAAGATATGCCCTATGGACTTGCATTCTGTAAAAGCAAACATAATGCTTAATATTACATTAGAGGACCAGGGAGATATCTTAGAAGCTTAAGCACTTGCCTCATAAACACAAAGTTCTGAGTTCCCTCACTGGATATATATACATGTATATATATTTCATATACATATATGAAGAATTGTGCTCAACTCTGTGTGATCTTGCCTAACACCCAGAGAATTTTTTTTTGCAAACTGGATGCATATATTTGTTATTGTCCAACTGGGGAAGGGTGTTACTTGATTGTAGCATACTCCACAGAGGTGAGAGGTATTGCTAAATACCCTATTGTGCATAAGATGATCACTTACAGAAAAGAATCACTCCTGTCAAGAAGTCGATAGTGTTGCAATTGAGACAATGGCTTGCATCTTGATACAGAAGGTCCAAGATCATATTGTCTCAATAGATGACTGATAGAACTTTTCACAAACTGGCAAAGTTGTACTTAAAGATAAAATCTGCAGATAATTTCCAGGAAGAAAGAATCAGAAAATGGCTGATTTTAACTGTAGTACAGATTCTGATCAAATAAAACAGCTTATAAGGATTTTCATGTAATACTGGAAAAGGAGACAAAAAAGAATATCTGAATTAGGTACCAAAATTCCTAGGATGTCTTGGAAACTCAAATGTATATGGAACTGCACCAAGTTGTAAAGCCAGGGCTTATCATCGTTTATCATTATGAGAAGACGTTCCAGTGAGCTCACCCCTGATGGAAATCCACATAAATGAATCCCAGAAATGTGCAAGGAAGAGTAGAAGGCTCAGAACCAACTGAGGTTGCTGAAGTCCATGCTGAGGACGAACTTGCCCAGTGTCACAGTTTCACTTCAGGATTATTATTTGAAAAGAGCAAATATATTTTAAGTTTATTCTAGCAAAATCTTATTTATTGAATGTGAAGTGAATGGAGTGTTTTTTTTTTTTTTTTTTTTCCCTAGAGAGGAAATAGTTTAATTTTTCTCCCCATATCTAAATCAAATTTCTTGCTAAAACAATACTAATGTGTGTCATTATAGTTAAAAAAATATTGAGCTGGCCAAATAGCTCAGCAAACTAAAGTGCCTACTTAGGCAGATTCAGGGGCTGGGGTTTGGTTCCTGGCATGCGGTGCTGGCCCCACCTGTGGAGCCTGCTGAGATGGCAATTGAAACGGCATGGTGATGCACACCTGTAATCCCAGCTCGTGGGAGGCTGAACACAGGTGTATCACTAGAAGTCTGATATATGAGGTAAGACCCTGTAGACCCTATACTAAAATACTCTCTCTGTCTCTCTCCATATATATATATATATATATATATATATATATATCAAACTATACTGTATCTTCACTCTGCTTAAATATTAAATATGAGCTAGCATCAGCCATTGTGAAATTTACTGGACATTGCTAACATTAGTTTTCAGGATCTTCTTGTTTCACATCCCTTGATATTATTGTGACTGAATTCATCTCCCTCTTTGTTAAATTTAAATTCTATTAAGTTTGGTCATTTCAATTAGTTTTTGTGCACTTATAGAAGCATTCTCCAAGGAAGCTAGGAAATGGGCTCATGGAGGGTTAAAAAACAATTGGAAAAGAATTTGACGCCTAGGAAAGAGCAATATATTTTGTGATGATTTTCCTTCTATGATAGGTTCAATCAAAAGGCTAAGCTACTGATCCAGGACGAGTATCAATTTAATGTAGCACAAGAAGAGCACGGTTAGAAAGTGTTATTAGTCTTTTAATTTAAATGATAAAATGATAAATCATTTAATTTAAATGATAAAATGGAGTGTAGATACAAAATCTCAGGCTTTTTATACCAGCTCAGATGATTCCAAATATGAGACCTTACACCATTTTCTGATATGCAGATTCCTTTTTCATTTCATTTTCTAGTCTTTTCTTTTGACGTACTGAAACAATTTTCCATTCTTTATTGCTTACTCCTTTGAAAGACATCTTTGCAGTCCTGACCCTCCATTAGGCATTGTCTAAGAGGATGATGTACTGCACGTCATCTTTTAATCTTGCCCTATAGATCAGTACCTTCAGCCCTTGAATTATTTTCTTAATTATCTGAAGGATCAACTGGGAAATATTTATTTCTATGGGAGTTCAGTCTAGGCATCCAGAAAAATACAAACATTAAGAATATACTTTATCTCACATAGGTAATAATGTTCAGACCAATATGATAGTATCCTATGAAAATTCCTATGAAAATGTTTTACCCGATTATTTTTTATAGTATCACTAAGACAAATAGGCCAAGAATTAACATATTTGACCAATAGAAATGCAATTGCTAAGTTACTTTAACCAAATACTTTGAATCAAAGACTAATAAATTTTGCATTTTTGATTCTAGAATCTTGATGAATATATATAATTTTATTTTAATTGCTCTTCAGTTGATAGATGCTGAACACAATTGCTAGTAATCTTTTGACTTTCCTGTTGCCAGAACAGAATGTATGAGAGTATAAACTATTTTCTTTTTCTTAAATATTACTCTAGGCCAGTGCAACTGGCCCACTCCACCTCCATGGGACTACTGGGAAGGAGCAACAGGACCAGAAGCCAACTAGACCCAAGTCAGGTCCTGCCCCTGGAGTTTGAGTCCAGTACATGTATGCCCAGTGAGCTGAGGCATACTGCTGGGCCTAGCCTACCCAGACCAGGGCCCAGAACTGCAGGACTGTCCTCGAGGTACAGAGGTGGCAGCAGATAACTGGAGTGAGCTAGTCTAGCTGGAAGACTCCAGCTGCACAAAGGGAAGATGCCCAGACACAACTCAGGGAAACTACTATTTATTTATTTGTTTGTTTACTTATTTACTTATTTGCTACAGGGTCTACAGGGTCTTACAACATAGGCTGGAGTCATAGTGAGCCCTTCAAGTTCTGGGTTACAGGCATGCACCACCACTCCCAGTCTCAATCACTGTCTCAATGGCTCCTGAGAGCAGGACTGGCAGGGCTTGTGGTGCTAGAGACCAAACCCCATCTCTGCACTCTGCTACAGGCACTTTAGTCTGCTGAGCTATCTGGCCAGCCCTACAGGGGAACTAGTTCAAATACAAATTCCCAATCTAAGACCTGTTTGGTTATAAGCTATAATGTTTGTTCCTATGGTACAAAGTACAAACTCATTAGCTGTGAAAGTTTATAAATTTCTAAATTTCACTAGCTGTTATTAATATTGCTAATTGTACTACTGTGAATATGAAACCATATCTGCTTTAACCATATGTTTTCCCTTGGGTAATAATATCAGGAGGTGCTTGAGTAATGATCTCACCAAAGTTCTACAATGAGAGACGTGGTACAGTTGCAAATGGAAACCAATATGTCACTCTCAATCAATAGAGTGCAAAATCCTGGGACACACACAAAACAAGAATCTCTGACACAGGAGAGATTTCTAAAAAATAAACTCTTTACAAAGAGGGTCTGACTTCAGTGATATAGCTACCTACCACCAAACTTTTACAAAAAGTTACCACAGAAATCAAATAAAGAATTCCCTTTTGTAGTAACATAGAGATAAGATTGAAAACCAGTTGGTGTCCCTAGAAGTGGTGAGTTATAGACAGAACCCAGGGAGGCCTGCCTTCTGTTGCTCAGGAGTCTAGGAAAGCTGAGGCCTGAAGCTTCAGGTGGCAGCTCCTCCTGCGGGTACCCTGTCCTTGAATTATAGACAGAGCCCAGGGAGGGCTGCCTTCTTTTGTCTGAAATTCTCGGAAAGCTGGGGCTCAAGGTTGCAGATGGTGGCTCTTCCCATGGACGCCGTGTTCTTTGTTTACCTGCTACTCGACACCAATGGTTGCCTCCTTCCATGCTTAAAGTATTATTTGTTAACATTTGGGTGAGCTATGTGTCTGGAAGCATTTGCGTGAGCGACATGTCTGGAATATACTGTGTCGATTAAAGTAGTGATGTATACTGCTTATCCATTTTTTAAATGCTAAATTAAAAGAAGAGCCTTCTTAGGCTCTGGGCTCACTGAGGAAGAAAAAGCTCGGTGAATCCTCTGACGCCACATTCATCAGGTCTTCTCGTCATTTCTTTCAACACTGGACCAAAAATCATACAACACCCTTTAAAATAAAAATTTGACAAAAAAGATAATATATTTGACAAATCTCAAAATTTTCTCCTCAAAGAAAAGATTCAATTTTGATTGATAATGGGATTAAGAGTGTGCAATGCTAAATTAATTCATGGATAGAATTGGGATAGCTTTGGGTGTGGGTAATGAAAGTCTTACCCTGTATGTAGGTGGCACCAATCAATAAGTTTATAGCTTGGAAGGGGACTAAAGGAAAACAGATGAACAGGTTTGTAGCTTGCTGCTTCCTGCTTCCTGCCTGCCAGAATATGGACTATTTCTCCTCTGGATGCCCCTCTGCTATGCCACCCTCCCCTGCAGCCAGCCATGACCTGAGACCTCCACAAATTATAAGCTGAAACAGACCATTCTCTTTTAACTTAGAAGGGTTGAGTATTTGGTCCCAGAATGACAAAAGCAACCAAGAAATTGCCACGTGAAGAATTCCATTTCTTTGCATCAGTTAGGGTTCACTAGAAGAACAGATTTAAGATAATTATATGTACATATATTTACATAGCACATTAAAGATTTACTACAGCCAGTGGCTTACTGTGGCTGCCTGAAGGATCAGGGGTGAAAGAATGCAAGGTAACCGACCACGTGCACAGAGTCAGAAGATCTAGTAGACCCAGAAGCTCAGTATCACTGTGTCAGAAAGTCAAGTATTTTCACTGGAACTAGAGACAAACATTCAAAGTATATGGTGGAGACTAGAGCTTTTCAAAAGGAGATGAAGTAGGAAGCTTTATTCTTTCTATTCTTATCCTAGCCGGGCACCCTACTACATCCATGTAGAGTCTCACCTTTTAGTTTAGAAGTCAATCATCCAGATACGCCCAGAGCTGTGCTCCACTAATTTGTTAAACATTTCTTAATTGATTCAAATTAGCACTGCAATTAACTATCACAATCCACTTTGTCAACCTGAGAACCAGAAATGTGTCTACAAAACATATTTAGTCTCCAAATACAATAGCAAATTTGTAATTATTCCTAACATGATATAACTGCCCTGCAAACAGAATTATACTGATACCTTTCCCAAAATTGAAGGCAAAGTTTTCTTTGATTGTTACCATCCTTTCCTTAAAATTGTATAATGTAAACACTGTAATGTAGATATGAATACTTAAGTACCAATATTAAACCTATCAACATTCTATTACAAAGGAAGGAAACAAAGATACCTGCTTAATATGTATATCGCTAGCATGTTAGTAAAGCCGGAAAGCAAAATAAAATTTCTTTTTCTCTATGACAAGGTCATAGTTGGTATTCCTAACTCTCCACAACTACTCAGGTAGTGATCCATTGGTCTTCAGTGCACACCTTGGAGGCCCTGGTTCTTTTCCTGGCAGGGTGACTCATACCCACACTCCTGAAAGCTTTAGGCCATTTATCATTGTGTCTGAACTGGATTCTTTTAATTTTCCATTGACTTTAATAAGGGCATGGTGATATAAGTAGGAGCACTAACGGCTCTCCTGAACTCCACATATATGATTCCCGTCCTCCATTGTGGAATAATAGTCCAGTTTCCTCTTGCTAATCAGATCAATTTCCCGTCAACCCCAGAAAATCATTTTTAGTTTGTTTACTCAAAGGTGTGGGAAAGTCAACATGGGAAGTCACTTTCCAATTCAATAGAATCATTGTTATGCCTCCTTGTATAGGCCTTCTACCCTCTGGGACTAAGACTTCTAGGCCAATAGAGGATAAGGCTGTGGAAACAAGCAAAAATTTTGTTAACGGATCACTAGTGGTAATGGTGAGTAGAACTAACTCAAAGCATATATGGACTTCTGGAGAACCTTCCACTGGATCTGAAAAGTATTGTCCCTTTGGTGGCACTCTAACTACATTTCCTAAAGTTCATTCAACCTTTCTATCTATGGCTTTGTGTATGAATGGTGAGGGGCATGTTAAGACTAGAAACATGCTGACTTTTTTAGCCACATATTTTGCTTGATCAGCAACAATGCTGTGTAGAATACCAGGACAATGGACAAGATATTCTATAGATACTGGATGGAGGGCTGGCAGTAGCAGTAGACTAAGCACCTGCTTAACTAAATGCGGGGGCCAGGGTTTGATCCCTGGTGCCACATGCTGCGCTGCCCTCTCCCTCCCCACCCCTGCTCAAGTGAGCTGAGGTGGTGATGGAGTCCAGGCATGGTGGCACATGCCTGTAATCCCAGCCTCCAGTACTAGGGAAGCAGAAATCAGGAGGATCCCTACAAGTCTGAGCTGTGTAATGAGACCGTGCAAAAACAAACAAGCAAAACCCCAAATCTTATACATCCTGGATGGTAGTTATGCCATAAGCATTATATAGAGGGAAGGCAAATCCATAAGCAGAATAAATGTCGAGGCCAGTAGAGGCATGACATTGCCCTTTCCATGATAAAAGCCAAATATAATTAACTTGCCACCACATTATAAGCTGATTACCTTAGAAAACTGCCATATGGAGTGTTTAGTATTACTTTTTTTCGCCGTCACATTGGAAAAACATCATTATGAGATCAGCCTTGGTGAGTGAAACTCATGTTCCTGAGCTACGAGCAATCTCCATCCCTATCACTCTGGTCACTTTAGTCATAAGCCCACTGGGAAATGGAAAAACTTTACTGATATTCATCACAGGCCACCCTATCTTATTAATTATTCAAATTTTCTCTTGAGGTCAGCTTCTGGTTAGCACTTGCATGGGACAAACTGTAGTTCAGTTCTTTACTTACATGATCAAACTTCGTGAGATTATGGATTAGATGGTACTCAGGTCATGATGAGCAACTCAGGTCTCATGGTAGCTTAATGTCCCATAGTCAAGCATGCAATGTCCATTAAGGTCCAGAGTCTACTTTTTAAAAGAAAAAAGCAGGTCTAGGAATTAGTTGAAGGGTCATGATTTCTGTTGCTACAATTTTTTTTTTTTTTGTCTTTTTTTGAGACAGGGTCTCACTATGCAGTTCAGGCTGGCCTTGAGCTCACTTTTGTAGCTCAGGCTGGTCTTGAACTCTCACCGATCCTCCTGCCTCAGCCTCCCGAGTGCTGGGATTACAAGCGTGCGCCACCACGCCAGGCTTGTTGCTACAATTTAAGATAGATTTCCATTCATTTGACCAAAAAAATTACACTTCCACAACTCTAATAAAAATATGAATAGGCTTCCTATGTTTCTCCTTATGAGAATGCCATGCCTAATTATCCACCTTATGCTTTCCCTCCTTCCGCTGTCCATTACAGTAAGCTTAGCTTGTCTTTAGTCATTGACAGCTGCTCTCTATCCCCAGCTATTCCAGAATCCATTTAAGTTCATTGTCTGTAATTTTCCCAATTGTTTGACCACAGTCTCCACAGTAAAGGTCTTGCATACAGAAAATAGCAAGGACAGGGCTTTGGAAGAACCTGGTGCTCTCCTCATAAACCTGTTTCTTGAAATATTAATGAAAGGTACACTTGAGGAATCTGCTCAGTATAGAGGATTAGACTTTTCCTCACAAATCCACTCCAACATTCCCATTTCCCTGAGCCTTTAAGGCCTTCGACTGTAAAACAAAGAGTGTTAGACACTTCTAGCGCATTCACAGTGGGGCACCTTTGGACTCCTTCTTCAAACCAGCCAATTAAACTCTTAATGTTTCTTTCTCAGGTAATGTCAATATTTTCAGTTAATAGAATCATACCAAGGTACAGCATGATAAGGCATATGTACAAATGTAAGGAATATAATATCTTACTAAGTTATAAAACATTTTAAATCAATAAAACAATCCATAACACAACAAAATAATATTTCTATTGGAGCCCTATATATTCCTTTAGTGATACTTTTTACTCTAAAGGATAAGCTAAGTATGAAATCAGAACATCTGTGGCTTTTAACAGAGTATTATGGTTTATGTCTAGTTGTCCCCCCCAAAGCCTCATGGAGTCATTGGGTGGGGACTTCTGGAGTTTGAGACTTGATCCATGATCCCTGGGATTATAGGTTTTAGTACTGACGGGATTATGGGTGGAAGTACTTCTGGGATTATGGGTGTAGCCTAGGGCGGGAGCTAAGGCAGAGAGCCTGAATGTAATATAAAGAGAGACAGAGAGACAGACTGTAGCTCTAGCTGTTGCTGTCGCTCTGCTGCCGTGTTGGTTGGCTACCTCTGCCACCATTTTGTTGCTGTTCTGCCGCCATGAACTGGATGCTCTCTGCTCTATTCCACTCAGCCTTGGGCCAGCTGAATATGGACTGAAACCTCCACAAACTGTGAGCTAAATAAACCTTTCCTTCCTTCATTTTGAGTGTTGGGTATTTGTTCCAGCAACGAGCAAAAAGTAACTAATACACAGAGCAAATTAAGTTATACAAATTAACAACTATTGCAACTTTTCTCCTTTTAAAGTAATTCCCATTGTTATGGCTTATGTTGTCTAGTTGTTCCCCCAAAGCCTCACGTAGTCATTCGGCAGGGACTTCTATAGATTGAGACTTGACTCATGAGTCACTGGGATTATGTGTTTTAGTACTGATCTAGAGTTTGAGACTTGATCCATGACCCCTGGGATTATGGGTTTTAGTACTGATGGGATTATGGGTTGAAGTACTTCTGGGATTATGGGTGTAGCCTAAGGCAGAAGCTAAGGCAGAGAGCCTGAATGTAATAGAAAGAGAGACAGAGAGACAGACTCGAGCTGTTGCTGCTGCTCTGCTGCCCTGATTGATTGGCTGCCTCTGCCACCATTTTGCTGCTGTTCTGCGGCCATGACCTGGATGCTCTCCACCCTATTCCACTTAGCCTTGGGCCAGCCGAATATGGACTGAAACTTCCACGAACTGTGAGCTAAATAAACCTTTCCTTCCTTCATTTTGAGTGTCAGGTATTTGTCCCAGCAATGATAGAAGAGTAACTAAGACATCCATCACGCATACTGGCCTAGTTCCCCTCAGAAAGGCAACTTTGGGATCATAAGGGGTGGCCTTGGTTTGTCCTGGGATTGAGCCAAAGTGGAGTAAAGTCCCAGGGTCTGAAAAGCCTTAGAAATCTACATTAAGAAGACTCAATGTCAATTACAATTTTACCAGTACTTGAAAATCACAGAGTCACACTCCAGTTTATTTAGAAATTCTACCTAAAGCCGGGTGTGGTGGCACACGCCTGTAATCCCAGCACTCCGGAGACTGAGGCAGGAGGATCAGTGTGAGTTCCAGACCAGCCTGGGCTACCAAAGTGAGCTCAAGGCCAGCCTAAACTTCATAGTGAGATCCTGTCTCAAAAAGAAAAAAAAAAAAAATTCTACCTAAAACACTTTTATTTTCAAAATAACAAATAAATATACTGTCAATTTGGAGAGACCTGCAAGACCTGATATTGTATATCACTTTAAGATCATTTCTCTACAGGGGCTGCTGCTACTCCCAGTATCCTTGTGCTCCCTCTTTCTGCAGCTGTCAATTATTTAATCTTAACGTTTAATCTATGTAGTAATCATTCTTTCGCTTCTTGGCCTTTATTAGCATTTGAAGATATGGTTCTTGCCATCAGGCCTTCAAGGAACCTGCTGTGGCTAACATCTTTCACTGTGATTTTCTGAGTTAAAACAGTTTTTTCTAGGTCTTGAGAATGCAGTTTATGTATGTCTCTCATCGATGGCAACCATACTTACAAATGAAATATTAGTGCATTTAAATTCTACTGCTGTCTTTACAGAAGCTACTGCAAAATGTTCTTGCACATACATTTTAGTTGTTATTGTACTAATAATAGACCTAATGGAAGGCAATTCTCTCTTTTGCACAGAGAAAGCTGTGGCTGAGTAGCTATGAGAAGGGACTATACATCTGCCTAGCACATCAGCTGCAGCCACATTTGCGTGCATTGCATTTGGATATTTCTGCATTGCAGCTGTTGTAAAAGTTTGCCACAGGCAGTCAGAAACATGTTCGGTGTCCAGATCGTCGTGGTCCTAGGGGTCTGCTTAATGTTTTGGTGATGCTAGATGACAATGACCTACAGGAGTATGTCAATGTTAACATTTTTTTAATTCAAGGAGTGGCAACATTATATTCAGAATCTCTACTTAATGGGCCCATATTGAGAATACAGCCTGATTCAGGCATTTGCTTTTGCCACTATTATCTCACATTATTATTTGTATTTCTTTGTTTTTATTTTCAAAGAGAAGAAATAATAGTGGAAAAAATTGGACACTACAGAATTGAATTGAACAAAATGTCATGAATTCAACAATGGCTACTATATTGCATATTGTTGTATTCAAATTAATTGTTGAGATTATCATATATAAGCATACAAAATTGGTCTAAAAGAGAAAAAAAATATTTTAAGTACTAACCAGCAGAAACCAGCAGTACAATTTTCCAAGTTATCCTGTTATCCTGTGTATATACTTTCTTCTTTCTTTCTTTCTTTTTCTTTCTTTCTTTCTTTCTTTTCTCTTCTCCTTTCCTTCATTCCAGTTGCTTGTAATCACTAATGAAATCAATGTGGAGAATCCTGTCCCACATTATTAAAATTCATTTCTACATATGTTCACCAACCCTCTGTTTATAATAATTAGCAAACTGAAAAAAGTTCTTTGGGATATAGTTCACTATTTCATGGGTCAGTGTGTCTCCATTTAAAACCTCATAATAGGCCTAGAAACAAAAACGGGTGGTGAGAGTGGGTCCTGGAGGGTGTCAATATTAGTAAGCTTTCTGCTGCATTTAGCAATAGAGGACTGACTTCCTCAGGTACAGGAGGAAAGAGCAATGCCGCAGGGGTGGGGATGCTGCAATCATGACAAGTGGAGAGAAATCTTTCTCTGGCAAAATAATACCTTCAGGATTTAGAAGCTCAAAATTCCCAGTCTTGTTCAGATGCTCTTATAATTCTCTCTCCCAATTCATGGGATTCCATTCCTTTCTGATCCTGCCCTCACTCACTTCAGATACCCCTCAAGACTCAGAACTAAACACATGTTATTATTCAGCCAATAGAATTCTGAGGGCCCAGTTTTGGGTTTCTACAAATTTAGCCACATAGTTAAAAAAAAAATAATATCATCTTCCAGGACACACTTTATATGTATCTGGATTAGGAAACTTGAATCTTTGAGCTCTTAACTTTCATTTGTTAATTTGTTTTCAAAAGTAGAAGATGTTAGATTTTTGTATGCATGTTTAGAGTTCATGCCTTTCCTTCACTAGTGTGTCTAAAGTGGCTTAGAGTGAACAGCCAGCACCATTACATTTCCTATTCT
Source organism: Myocastor coypus (assembly GCA_004027025.1). NCBI lineage: Eukaryota > Metazoa > Chordata > Mammalia > Rodentia > Myocastoridae > Myocastor > Myocastor coypus. Next base: position 3,335 of record PVJA010020113.1, on the reverse strand, counting down.
TCCAACAATGTTCAAAAGTATGACTTACTACAATCTTTGATCTCAAAACTGATAAATGAGGATAATCAAAAGAATGTATATTGTAGATTGCTTAAAATACTTCACACTATAGACTGCAAGTACTCTTCACATTATCAGAAGGAGAGACCATGACAACTTCATGTCTCATTAAATTTAAGAGCCAACTCCAGGAAACCCTAAGCCCTTAGGGTTGAATTAAGGTTGAATTAGAGTAATTCAGCCCTATAGTTCTGTTGTCTGGAGCTGCTTCATAGCAAAATTGCCCTAAGTCATTTCCTCATCACTGAAACATAATACTTAACACCGACAGTTTATGTTAGCTCTTATTTCAGTTCAGAGTCAGTTGCCACTAAAACTAGACAGCATGGCAAAGGTTTATGATAGAGAAGAGCTGCTTTGACCTCACTGAGACAGTCAGAGGAGAACAGAGGCCTTCCTATCCCTCCTGATCTACAACTTTACAGTTCACACCCCTAATGATTCACCCTTTCTGGCCAGATCTCACTTGGTATCAGCTTGTCACCTGTAAGCCTCTATAATTCGATCATCTTTCAATAGCCACCTCTATGAGTACATGCGTCTCTTGGAGGACATCTTCATATAATTCATAACACTGTTACATTCTAATATTTAACTGTTAAGGGGTGTTAAGGTGTCTTTCAGCAAGTCTCTAGGAGTGAACTCTAAGAACAGTGGAAGAGACAAATACACTGGGCAAATGAAATAGTTGTGCTGCAAAATTCCCCTAAAATCAAGCTGCCTGCCATAGCAGCAGATAAAGGAGAATTAAAAAGTGTGGGTATTGTCTTGTGTACTTATCTTCCTTGATGTGGAAGGCATCACCCTCAATTGAAATCTATAGTTTGATAGCTTCAAGGCAGGGCAACATGGCAGAGGAGGAAGCAAGGAGGGCGTGACAGATGAGAAGGACCATACAGGCATGATGGCAGAAAGCAGAGCACAAGGGAGGAAGGAAGGGGATGAGCCTTCCCAGGCTACACCCCCAGTGACCCAACTCCTCTGAGCCGGCTTCATTCCCGAACATCACATTTAGCTATAAACTCACTACTGGGCTAATCCACTGATGGGTATCATGCTCCTATGATCCGATAACCTCCCAAAGGCCCCACCTGTGAATTCATGAAGCTTTGGGGAACATCTAGGTATAAACTAAACCATAATAGACGTGATTGCACGGCCAGTAAAGGAAATGCTATTCAGTACCACAGAAGCCCAGAAGAGATGCAAATCTTTGTGATATCTTAGCAGGACTCTTATAGAAGAAATTGAACTGTAAAATGTGCAGGTAATCTTTAAAGCTTTTATGACACTTTAATCCCTTTAGTTTTGAAATGCAGTCCTGAATTCCAAAACTGCCCATTTGTTCCCAATCCTGAGTGGGTCTTTTTTCCTTGTTATACATAGTTGCTGGCTCTTCCATGCAATCTTTCCTTCTAGCGCTGTTCCATGATTGTTATTATCAATTTTACTCTGCAGAAGTACTTTGTAAATCAGCATCAGAGGAAGTGCCTGGATCATGTCTCTGCTGTTACCTGGAGTTTAAGAGGAAAAGAACTTATACCTATAATAATCTTATAAATCCAATGCTTTAAAAGCATAAAAGGGCCAACATGTAGGAGAAACTTAATGAATGTCAGTTTCATAATTCACTTAATTTTGGCAGTGCTGAAGACAACTTTTGGTACCATCACACACTGCTCATCAAATTTGACACAAAGTCATATAGTGTTATGAAAACTGGCCAGTCTGACACATATCTGCGCCTTCTGATGGAGTGATCAGGGAACTGTAGAGCAGGAAAGACATAAGGAGATCACTCGATTCTTTCTTTACCACCATCACTGAAATAGAAATAAGTTTGGACAAAGACATAATCTTTATCAATCACTAATCAGCTATATCGGTAAGATGCTACTTCTGCTTTTGTTTGAAAAGTTTTCATTTCAGGACAATGTAACAGTAAGGCAGTATGGGTGTATCCTTAAGTGATACTTGCAGTTCCTGGATAAAATACTTTCTGATATGTGAAGCCAAAATCTGTATCAAGGGCTGTGTTAAAATGTGTGGTCAAATCAACAAAAAAGGTGAAAGACACAAAAGGGTAACATGGGTCCCATTTTTCAGGATAATATACTAATAGATTAATAATTGGCTCCCTGTGAACAGTTTTGTTTTGTGTATCCTTGACTGCAATAACAATGAAGAAATTTGTTTTTGTGATAGATTGCTATTATTTGAATGCAAAATATTAACCATTCATAGCCAGAAAGCCTAGATCTAGGTTCTGAAAAATTGTAACATGACCCAGTAGTAATCCTCCTGTTTTCAGTCAGCCCAGTTATGGGATTGCAGCCTTCATCCACTCTGCGCAAACTCAGTTGCCAGCTCAGCATGCCCAAGGATGGGTCTGGCAAGGAATGTGGTGCCAGGGAGTGACCGGCAATTCCTGAGCTTGCCTAAGCTTCCCTAAGCAGGTGCTTTAGTCTGCTGAGCTATCTCAATAGCCTCCATGCCTCTTTATTCTCAATTGGACTTTTTCTTGTGGTACCAGAGATTGAACTCAAGACCTTCAGCCTGTCACACAACCACTTACGCCATTGAGCTACCTCCGCAGCCTCACCACTGGACTTTTAAGGATTTGAGCTATGATCTTTTGAGTTCCTCTCACCTATTATAATGGTTGGAATGTTTGATAGGATAATTTTATTTTAAAAATTACTTTCATGTAAGGTTGACGTGTTAACCATATGATCACGTTAACAGTATTTCAACCTTTCTTTTTCTTTTCATTTTTAGATACTGTATATTGAGTGTTGTAGAGTTTATCAGTTCTGAAAAATTGGAGGAGCTAATATCAGTTACTGGATATGTGCAAGTTGCATGCTTGATAGTACTAAAGAATTTGCCAGCTTTTGTGGATTACAAATTAACTTTTTGTTACTTGGGTACATCAATATTTCAGTAGGTCTAAGCAGAGGAGGAAGTCTAAGCATGTAGATCAATCCAAAATATCTACTGAAGCAGAAGCAGAATGGTACACACTGAAGAGTACAGAACACTATATGTCAAAGGACTGAAATTAGATCTCAGAAGAATAATAAGAGTGAAATATCTGTTGTGTAGTTTACTTTTTAATATAATAATATCCTATTGTAGATGATGAAATTAGAACATGTAAGTTTCTTCAACATCTTTTTAAAATGGGATTTTGTTTTTTTGTTTCTTTGTCTCTTCTTCTTCTTCTTCTTCTTCTTCTTCTTCTTCTTCTTCTTCTTCTTCTTCTTCTTCTTCTT
>PVJA010020112.1:0-37437 GCA_004027025.1 Myocastor coypus | reverse complement strand
AGGGGAGGGGAGGGGAGGGGAGGGGAGGGAAGGGAAGGGAAGGGAAGGGAAGGGAAGGGAAGAGAAGAGAAGAGAAGAGAAGAGAAGAGAAGAGAAGAGAAGAGAAGAGAAGAGAAGAGAAGAGAAGAGAAGAGAAGAGAAGAGAAGAGAAGAGAAGAGAGGAGAAGAGAGGAGAAGGTTCAAACAAGAAACCTTCTTAAAGAAAGCAGAGTCTGGAATAATGCATTTACAAACCAAAAACTACCAGATTGTTGGCACCCACCCGAAGACAGGGAAAAACAAGGAAAGATTCTTCTGGAGAGACTGGAGGAGGTGCGGCCCTGCCCACACCCCGTGTTCTCACCTCAAGCCTCCAAAGCGCCAGGCTAAACTATGGCAGGGCTAAAGCATCTTCTCATCCCAGTAGGAGAGATTTCTACCCAAAATTGGAACTCAGGACTGTGTTTACCTTCATTTAACTCTTTCTCACTTTTCTAACTTAACATCTGAGACTGCTTTGTGATGTAAGGTCCTCAGGGTTTTGTTTTCAGCACTAAGGATCAATGCACTATTAATAAGCATGGAACCTGCTGCTCAGATCAGGCAGGGCAAATGGGGGAGGGGGGGGCATTGGTGACATTCCCTAGGTCATACTGCAGCAGGTGTTCCGGAGACTCATGAGTTAACCAGAGTTAAGCAAATTGCAAACTCAACAGTCCCCTCAAAAATAAGAAGGAAATGCTTAAAGGAAGTATAATTAAGCCAAATGTGCAACTTTGTTTACACGTAAATTAGACAGCGTGAAATTGAGAACTGTTGGCCAAAGGTTAAGGAATTTGTATCTAATTTGTATGGGCTGTTGGCAGAAAACAGGAAAAAATAAAATTTAAAAAAAGAACAAGGACAAAATTTCAGCCTCCAAGGATCTCCCTGTCCAAGGAAGTTCTATTCCCCGCGGCCATGTTCCAACACTGAACATCGTGTTTCAGCACACTTAGCACAACTTCAAGCTTTAACAGCCTTTTCAGCCTCAGAAGATGATCACAACTTTTTCCTGCGTAGGCTGCTCACAGAGACAGAAAGGAGGAGAATTGCCTTGTTCTTATTCATGCCCCGCGCTTTTCTTGGCGAAGTATAGAAAGATGCTTTCAAAGGAAAAGCACAACAAAGAAGAAAGCATCCATCGGAAGAGCCAACTAAAGGCTAAGCACTGCAAATGTTTGCTGGACACAATACACAGCCGCAGGGCAGGAGGGAGCCTGTGAGACGCTGATCAGAAGAGTTCTGCTCAGACACAGTCAGATGGAGACGAAGATGAGATGACAGAAGCTATCCAGCCAAGTCTACGCCCTGTGTTCATCTCTCCCATTCTGTCTTCTGATTTTCTCCTGAAAAACAGAGCTGCAGATTCCTTCTGAACTACTGTGGAGGAGGAGGACAAGGTTGCTGGTTTTCCCATGTCTGCCTGCAGTGCAAGGCTGGGTAAACCTATCTTCTTGATGTGCATGGACAGTACTTCAGGTGTGGGTGCGATCCAGATCCTAATAATGTCCTTTCTGTAGCTTGGATACGGTCCATATACTGAATGGATAGTGCCCGCTACGACAGTATTGATAGGTAATGACTTCTGAAGAGGTGGGCTTCATGGAAGGCAATCAGGTCGCGGGGTGCCCCTCCTCTGGAAGAGATTTACGTAGTCCTCGCAGGACCAGGTTAGTTCTCAGAGGAGGTGTTTGTTGCAAAGCCAGGCCACCCCACCGGCTTGGCCCCTCCCTCCCATACATGACCATTTTCCTTTCCATGCTACCATATTGGGGAGAGCCAGTAAAGCTCACACCAGAGGAGAGCAACATGCTGTCAGACGTTGCAACCCAAAAGCCGTGATCCAGGTAAGCCCTTCCTTTCTGAATACCCCAGATTCGACTATATTGTGATAACAAGGCAATTGAGATGCCTTTCTTTCTCAACACGTGTATGCGTTGGCTTCTAGCTTCTGCAAAGCTCTGTGAGCGAAGTGGAGAGGGCGCCATGTGAGTGCGCACCTCTCCATGGTGAGAGATGCAGAGTCAGTAAGAAAGCAGTTCCAGCATGACCCACATGGGGAAAGTGTAAGAGAAACTGACAAGGATGACACGTGTGGAGCCAGTTACAGATGAAGGGGAATGCCAGAAGACCCATGGGGAAAGGATGGAATCTGGAACAGAAAGATGTTAGGTGGACTCTGAGCCTGGCCCTAGGTCCTAATTCTGGGATCTCGGGTAATTATTCTGCTTTTGAAATTCTCTGGACCCCTCCCTGGAAAATAAAGCTGGCACACATATTCAATCCTCATATTGTAGGAGGCTGAGGTAGAAGGATTTTGAATTCTATCAAACAAGACCAAGATCCTGTCTCAAAATATAACTTTTTAAAAGGGAAGCAGTACTGAGAATAGAATGGCCTTAGGTTCAGTTCCCGATAGCACACACACACACACACACACACACACACACACACACACCCTCAAAATCCAGACATGGCAACGTAAGCCAAGAGGCTGAAGCAGAAGGATCTCTGTGAGTCCAAAGCCAGTAAGGACCACATACTGAGCTCACTGCATTTGTGAACTACATAGTGAAAAGCTATCTTAAAATTTTTTTAAATTAAAAAAAACAAGCAAAACAACAACAAAGTCTTCAAAATATAGGACTGACTGAATGCAGAAGCATCTTCTAATTTATATTCTTACTATAGCACATCTTTTTCTCTCAGAGTGAAACAGTCTAGCCAATGGGACAACAACAAAGTTATCTTACAAGTTCGTTCAAGCACAGTTTCATTGTCATTATAAAGTAGGACAGAGCTGTAGAGATAGCTCAGCAGCCTAAGTGTTTGCTTAGGCAAGCACAAGAACCTGGGTTTGATCACTGTTACCACATGTCCCACATGTCACGTCTGGCATGCTGAGCCAGCCACCATGACTCAGCATGGTGGCACACACCTACAGTCACAGTGTTGGGGCAGTTGAAACAGGAGGATCACTATGAGTCTGAGCTGCATAGTGAGACCCTGTACCAAATAAATTAATTAAACAAATAAAATAAAGGGTAACTATGAAGAACACATACATGACTTCCACAGAGCATTTTTTTAACATAAAACCTCAGCTGTCAACACAGGATCCTGCCTTCAGGCAGCTGCGAGTCACCCTTCCTACACATCAGAAGCCACTCGACCTGAGCAGGAGCTGCCCTGTGAGACACACAAGTGTTCCTCTGCCACACACTCACAGAATTCCACATTACCTTCTAAGAAAGACACCTGACCGGGCACCTCTCTTAGAGGGCTGGCCGGCTTTGTTCAGTATGAGACGTTGAGTGAGGGCTCCCCAGAGACATATATGGCAAATTCTTGAAACCTATGAATGGATTGTCTTACCTGGCAATGCTATTCTGTAGGTGTAATTAAGCTAAGAATCTTGAAAGGAACATATTATTTGGGGGTTATCTAAGCGGACTAAATTTAATGAAATGATCCTTATAAGATGGAGCTACATAGCCATTGGTCAAGGCCCAATTCCCCAGGTACACACCATCAGTTTTATCAAGGAGGATGTTATGGAGTGGAAAGGTTAGCTCTCAGAAGCTGGGCAAGGGCGATCCCTCTCTGTGGAATGTGGAAGATTTTTGTCTAGGTGCTTTACTACTTAGATTACTCTGACTCTTGCCTAAAGTTTTCTTACAGCAAAATGCTCATTTTTTAGCATCTACATTTAAATGGCATTAATACAAGCCATGCAGCAACAGTACAAATGTGAATGTTAAGGACACAGTATGAATTATGGATATGTTTGACAAACAATTTATCATATAGTCTTTACATACATTTTAATATTTTGTGTTACTTTGATTATTAGTTTTCTGCTTTCTCTTATGATAAACTAGTAGAGAACTACTTAATGGTTAGAAAAATCCCTTTCTGGGGCCTGGCAGGATGGCTCAGTGGCCTAAAGTGCCTGCTTGGGAAAGCTTGGGTGGCTGTAGGGACCACGGTTCGATCCCCGGTACCACATGCTGCACCAGCCCTGCCGTCAGGGCGGGCTGAGCCGGCCATAAAAATGAGTGAATAAACAAATAAAGATTCTGAGACAAGAAAAAAAAATTAATTAATAAAAAAAAAGGAAAAATCCCTTTCTTCTTTGGGTCATTCATTTTCCATTAGTTAAGCATCCTAAAGAGGCTTGAATGGCCCCATTATATTCAACAACAATATTATATGTGTGTATGTGTCTATACATAATATATATTATATATATTATATATTATATATTATATATTATATATTATATATATATATTTATATATATATTAAACTCCCCAGTAAGTTTAGCGTTGCCATATGTTACAGTACAGTCATGGTATAATTCCATTTCATTGCAAAATAAATCAAAGATCAATACTATTTTCCATTTCCCATATACCAGGTATGACTACAGGCAAGCGTACTTACAATTAGCTGTAACAGGCTATTTCTAGACAAAACTAGTCACATTGTTTATATCACAGCTCTTGTCCTGGTTACTTTTCTCATTGCTGAGACAAAATACTTGGCACCAAAAACTAGGGGAGGGATAGTTATCTCAGCTCATAATTTATAGAAGCTGCAGTCATAAAGGTCTGGCTCCAAGGCAGGATGGTATGACAGAGCAGCGTCGCAGAGGAGAAATGGTTCATGGCAGGAGACGGCAGGAAGGCTGCAAAGCAGCAAAGTATCAAGGAAGCAAGTAGCAACCCTCTTTGGGTTCCTTATGTTATATCCAAGCCACCTACCCTTGGGGCGGTTAGCACCCACACTGAGAGTGGGCCTTCCCATTACTTCCCACACCCAGAACTATGCCAAACCAGTCAGTGCACTAATTTAGTAACTGCTCATTTTTAATCCCGGCATCACACACACCAAACCCAGCCACTTCTGATAAAGCCCCACCTACACCTACACCTGCACCTACACATAGCTCGAAGGAACACCTAGACATAAGCCATAACAGGTCTATCATAAATCATCTCTAGTGGGTGCAGGTACATAGAAAGACTACCATAAGGAGGATACTCAGAGTATTAGGAATAATTTCTGTCTTGGCCCTCCTGACTGTAGTGTAAGATATATTTATTCTGATTTATTCATGGGGTGTCAGAGAGCCTTGTGTAAGCTACAAATGCCCTCAGAGAATTTCCGTAGGTTTGAAAATGTATGAGTCCAGTAGGTAACCCTTTCAGTAGTTAAAATGGAGAGCCATACCCATGGGTTGTTAGGGCTTTATTTGCATGAAAATAGGCAAATTCCATGAGTACTTCATACATACAGAGTACAAGTCCTTTCCCGATACTGAGCCCTAACATTACCCAACATTGTTTTGTATTTTTTTTTCCTTTTTTTTATTTTAAGGAGTAAAAACAGCAGATCCAAAGATAGAAAAAAACAGTAACAAGTAAGAGTACATATGGTACAGAATTTCAAAACAAGAAAAATTTAACAATTATTGAATTACATATTTTCATCATCAAATCAGTATAGATCAACAGACATAGGTGTAAGACTGGTCAAACAATTAAACATTAACACTTTCAATAAACATTAATTTTTTTAACTCTTCCAAATGCATTTTGTATTTAAGTCACTCTTCTAAAAAAAAATTATAAGGGTTGAGAATGCAGACAATGCAAGGTCCTGAGATTGATTCCTGGTACCACCCAAAATTTATTTATTTACTCTTTTGAGTCCTTATACTAGGGAGACTATACACCCAACACTGTTTTGGAGTCTTCTCCCACCCCTTACTTTCCTCTTGGAATAGAAATTCTTAAATTTTGCTTATTGTAGTGAATAAACCTTCTCTCAGTGCTCTTTCTCAAGAAAAGCAAAAGCAACTTCTAATGCTGGGATAGACTGCTCTTACCTCAAAATCTACTTTTATCTTGTGAACCAAGTTTGATAAATCTGCCATGTTTGTTTTTTCCTTTGTGTGCTGATGCATGAGTGCAGTTAGGATCCCTGTTTTTACACCAAAAACTTAGCTCCCTTGTACTGCAATCATAAGAGCAGTAGCCACATTAAGGTTTAATTTGACAATGACACCCAGCCTCCCATAACTTCCATCCTCTCTAGGAAGGGCTGCTCCTCAGGAGAATAACACCTTGGTGTGACGTCCATTGTTTTAATCCTAGCAAAGCCCATTATCTTTTCTGATTTTAATAGCTTTCCATCAGAAAAACAAGGGTGCTGTGTATTTATGAAATGCATACTGTGGCAGGTCACACAGGTCACCATTATAATGCTTTCTCTTATGACAAAGGAGCATTCTAAGCATCCACTCATCAAGATTTATAGTTCCCCTGCAATCAGTCTGCCAAGAGTAGTACCACGTGGGTGGATGGAGCAAAAGACAATAATTCCTGGAAATCTCTGTCTCAGTGGTATCCTCTGTAGCAGATTTAACCTGAAGTAAGAATCCACAGACATCAGTACATTACTACAGTTCTAATTCAGTTCATCATTCCACTTGACCGAAGTATTTCCCAGAGTGATGTTACTCAGATATTCAGGCTACCATCTAACCATGTCAAATTCTAAAAGTAGCAGTGATCTTAGCAAGCACAGGACTCCATTCTTTTAGGTATCTTATATTAAGAAAAATCATTCTCTTGCTCTAGCCTTTTCTAAAGGGCCAGTATAATAAGTAGTGTTTTGCTTTTCATAGCCCATTCATTGATTCCTCTGCCCTTGGCTATCATTTCTCCTCTTCCTCATTTGACATTGCTTTTGACCTAAACTTTACTCCTTTAGAACTGATGCTAGGTTCAGCTACTGTTTGTTGAGGTTGTTGGCATCAATAACTAATTTATCAAGTGTCCACCACTTTGTCTCTTGTACTGTATACAGAGTTGAAATACATAGGTACAAAACTGGTGGGACATCTGCATTCACTCCCAACTCTAATTTATTTACCAGGTGGGAAAGTATAGTATATTCCCTCAGGACTTTAAGAATTAGAGCTAAAGGTATAAATCATATAATTACATTTTGTTATTTACAAGTCATTCCTGCTTCTGGAAACTGCTAATGCAGTCCTTCTTCTAGGACTACTGTATCATGCAAAGAAAGAAAGAAAGAAAGAAAGAAAGAAAGAAAGAAAGAAAGAAAGAAAGAAAGAAAGAAAGAAAGAAAGAAAGAAAGAAAGAAAGAGAAAGAAAGGAAGGAAGGAAGGAAGGAAGGAAGAAAGAAAGAAAGAAAGAAAGAAAGAAAGAAAGAAAGGAAGGAAGGAAGGAAGGAAGGAAGGAAGGAAGGAAGGAAGAAAGAAAGAAAGGGGAAGGAAAATTGAGATAATATGGCCAAGAATTGTACAGCTATATAAGGTTATCCCTCAGCCTCTTCTATAAATCCCATATAAAAGTGGAGAAATCTATTCTGTGGTGAGCTTGAATGCTTCCACTTTATTATACTAAGTGGGAGTGCTATACAATCAGACATAATAGCCATCCTTCCCTTTCTCCCTATAATATAGAATATAAGCAAGCACTTGTAAAAACAAGCAGACCCGCCCTTTATCCCCCTATCTTTGGCATCTTAAAGAAGATTTCCAATTTTTCGTTTGAATTATCTCTCAAAACACCACTTGAAGGATACTATGCAATATGATATGGTCAATTCATTTGACACGTATTTGGTCATTTTTGGACAGTATAGGCTGTAATGTGTGTTCCTTGATACAAAAGAAATAATTTGGCTGTACAGGTTATAATTCTTTGACAGTACTTTAAACATTTTTATCTATCTATAGATAGAGAAAGCGTATTAAAGAAATACTTGTACCAAAAGTAAGACACAAGGAAAAATGCCATAGGATTGACCAGCTACAATTTTGTATATGTTTACATTACTAAATTTCTGTGTAAAAATGTGCAACTGTTTTTATCACATTCTATAAGGATTTATTAGAATATCAATGATTGATGGAAAATACTGATTCCAAGTTAAGTCTAAGACATTTCATATTTAGAAAGACTGATATTAAGCTCAAGTACCTATGTTATAGAGTAATAATATCATTAAGCTTCTCTCCTGGAGGGTCGAGAACATAAATTTACAGACCAAAAATTAGAGAAAAAGAAGGGCTACAAAGACAGCTAATATTTTGGCCCTAGTTCTTCAAGATCAGTGAGGACTCAGGATATAAGCGAGCCTATGCTATAACATCCTATAACTCAGTGCTGTCCCAAATATTCTGTTCAAGGAGATTATGGGGCCAAAGAGGAAAGGAACCAATGATGTATAGTGTGCCTAAGGAGAGTCGCCTAGAGAGAAAATATTCTCTTAGGCTTTCACAGAGAGCAAACTGGCCAAGCAATGGCCGTGACTCATCCAGACTGCTGACACTGACAACAGTTCTACAAAGCACTGTACGTGGTTTCAAGGTAAATCCTTAGGGGATTTAACTAACCTTGGGAGATACAAAAGCTACATGTTTTGTTATACAGGTCTTGCTTTAACTTGGTCTTAACCACCCAGCAGAAAAGTTTAACCACAGGACATAAAAAGTAAAGCTAGATTAGTATGCTGAGCTGTAAAAGGCTTAAACCAACAGCTTCCATCATTGCCAGTTCTGCCAATAATCCACTATAATTATGGAATACTGGACTATGTGTACAACTACTTTCTTAGTCCAATAAGAAGAAATTTTTATACCAATAATGATTAGAAAAATTATCATGTCTGCATCCTGTACTCAAAATAACTGTTATAAGGGCAATAATATGCATTTTTGTATTAATTATTTGGGATGTACTACTAACACATTTTGAAACTGTCTCATTGTTATTTCTTATGAAAAGTAATTCTTAAGAAAAGATATATATGTACCTCCCAGTGTTACTGGCAAGGGTTCAGTGTCATCCCTATCATTCTTGGTGAAAGATAAGATAGTTCTTGTTAGAATCTTATGCATCAGCATAGGTGAGAGGCATGCGCTCACCTTCACATTGCTGTGTGTTATCTATGTTCATTCATTTCATGGATACTGGTGATCACCTCAAGTGAGCACACTGGGTTTGGTGGATCCAATCACTATCCAACCCTGAAAGGAGCTCCTTGTGATTGGCTCTAAGTATGTCCTACTTTATCATTCCTGTGGTATTTCCCATAATGTGATGTCCTATACAGATATCTCTTCCCTAGTCTGACTTTCCATTGCCCGTCAACTGACCACATGGTCAATCCATCAACTATCGCCCATGAGATAGTAAAATTCTAAACATGAGAATTTATATCATTGTTGAATTCTTCCATCACTTCAAGGAAAACAGTATCAGTTCAGTCCTCTGAGGCTCTTTCTTATTTTCCCTGATGTGTGTTTTCATCAGTCATAGTATGGCAGCCACTGAAACAAGGCATTGTCTATTCACCTTAGCTCTGCCATCGGGAGACCAATCAGCCTTACTGGTCAACAGTGAGCTGTTCATGTGGTTCTACTAGTGTAACAGTAAGATCCAGTAGCTCCTCCTCAGGAACCTTGAAATTTGGGAAGAGGAAAGGCTCAATCTACCCCTGGATATGAGGAGTCTTTCCCTACACTTCTCCTAGTAGTGTATTTCAATATACGCCATTTTGCTATGGAATTCTTCTGAGATGGCCTTGAAGATTAGTGTTTCATTAATGTTATGCAAAGCATTTGGGGTACTTTGAGTTTCCATATTATTTTAAGACTTCAGCCATAGAGGTACTTTCAGTTAATATGAATGCAGACTAATAACTGTCTTCCAAATGATAGACATTCTCTAGCCTCCAATCTCTGTGATCACTACTGCTATAATCAAATTACTGTCCTTAAGTTCTAGTCAATATAAGTACATGTTACAGAAACTTACCCAATTATTAGCAATATCTGTTACTACTGTGTGTTACTCAGTCCTAGGTTGTTGTTTAGTTTTTTACATTTTCATATCATCAGCATAGTATATTAATTATACTATATTCATAGTTTGGGGTTTATTCAAGGGAAATAATATAATACAGGACACATCTTATTATTTCATAAGGCATCACCCAAAGAATCATATACAAGAAGTTCAGGAAATCTATCCACACATTAAAGACTAAAGAATCCAGTTGAGTATATCCTAATATCCTGCATGACGCTGGGTGAAAATCTAAAGTTCATAGCAATGCCTTCCACAAGTCTAACTCAAGGCCTAGAACCCAAGATAAAGTTTCATGCAGGTCCACTTCACAGATCTGTGCTGGAAAGGCCCAAATGTTATGGTGGAAGATAGAAAGTCTATGCCAACAGAATGATCTGTGGTAGCAGGCTGAGGAATCCAAACTGGAGCCAGGAAGTGTAGAATTAGAAACTAGCATCTTAAGCCGGGCGTGGTGGGGCACACCTGTAAGCCTGTAATCCCAGCACTCGGGAGGCTGAGGCAGGAGGATCAGTGTGAGTTCGAGACCAACCTGGGCTACAAAAGTGAGCTCAAGGCCAGCCTGAACTGCACAGTGAGACCCTGTCTCAAAAAGACAAAAAAAAAAAAAAAAAAAGAAAAAGAAAGAAACTAGCATCTTAAAGAAGTAAAGAACAATAAACAAAGTTTAGGGTGGGTTGTAATCTGTTACTTAGGGATTTTTGAAAACTAGGATTTAAAAAATGTGTAACAGCTGATTCTGAGTGATGTCTCCACCCTTACTTGAGATGTTGGTGATTATCCCCTCTCCTCCCTGTAAATCTTCTATTGTATGACCTACATAAAAAAGGAGATGCTTTTAGACTTCTGGGTTCACTTCAAGAGAAACAGATCTCAGTGAGTCCTCTAAGCTATCTTCATCGGGTCTTCTCATCGTTTCTTTCGGCACTGACTCAGAACATTACAAGGAAGCAATGGTCAAGGTAAGAGCCAGAGCCCCCCCAAAGGTACCACAGCCATCCTCAGCAACAGTGAGGTGCCAAGGTCCTCCAGTGATGTGGAAAGATGAGTTCCCAGCAGGAAAGCCAACACCACAAGCCTTTGCACAGGATGGAGCAGTGCACCATTTTCTCCTCCATAGCTAGAAAGCGATGCTCAAGGTGAGGACCAGAGCTCCTCCAAAATGAACCACGGATATTCTCAGTGATAATGAGGTCTCGAGTTTCTCCTCCAACAAGAACAGCAAAGTTTATTGGGAAAGCCAACATGACAAGGTCACCCAGCAGAACATCCTAGGAAAACCAGCAGCTTCCAAGAGCTCCAATAGCTTCTCTAAACAGTGTCCCTACCAGCGTACCTACGGCTTCTGCTGCTCTGCCTTCTATGCTGCTGGCAATAATCCTCAGGTGGACCTCCCTCCCCCAGCAGCAAGCTAGTTCAGTTCAGCTGGGTATAACAAGTTAACCACCTGTTAACAATCCACTACAATTACTATAGTTAAGCCATGAATCAAATTTAAATCTATTCTAGCTAAATTATGAAAATAAGTGAGAGAGTTCAAATGTACTGCAGGTAATAAATGTAAATCAGGGCCATTCCTAGACAAAGACAAATTACAGTTACTCTTTTCTGATACTGAGATAGACAAAAAATAATTCACAAGATGAGTCACTGAGCACCCTTCTCCTTTAACCTGCTATAATTTTGTACTTTTGGAACCATGTCAGAGACAAGTGCCACTAGAGGCAACACAACTTGTCACCGAGGCTTCAGCAGTTTATAATGAATCTCAGGGAGTCATGCATCTTATCCTGAGCCACCTAGGGCTACTTCACAGAGAACTGTTGGTACCAGCACTCCAGCTTCTAACACTGTCCATTGCTAAAGTAACAATAATCTCTTCTGTTCAATGGGGGTTTGATTTAACTTGTCCAGTTCATGTGGAGTGAAAGACAAACTTAGGTACCTTCTGTTTCACAATACAAAGAAGGGAAGTGCTCCCCAGCTACACATCATCTCCATTCTGGTAGCACATTCAGGTGCAGCAGACAACTTCACATAGAGTCCTTTTGAATATGCCAATGTGCACCAAAATTTTGGGCATAAGTGTCATTTGCCTTCACATCCCAATATCCTCCAGTGTAACGGTAGCTTCTGGTAGGAATTTGCCAAAAGCCTTTTGAATCCTAGTGCACTCTACTCCCAGACGAAGGAATCTGAGAAAGTAGTTCTCACCTCCTCTTGCTGTCTCCACATGTGAGCATCGGGCTTGTTCCCAGCCAGCCAGTGAGCCAGAAGATCCTAGTTTCTTTAGGAATCTTCATCCCCATTAAGCTGCCCAGCTCATCATCCCCAGAAATTAAAATACAAACTTCTTATTGCCACCTTTGCCTGTAAAGCGTATTTGTTTAGCGCCCTTTAACCCTGGGGATAAATAAGGCTTTCACTAGCTCATGTGGCTTTTCATAGTGCTGCCCTAAGATCCATTTCAATTCCACTAAGGTTTGCTTTGCTCATGCCATTTGTCATGTTTAATGATATCTACACTGTTGGAATAAGTCTCACGAATCTCCTCTCTGTCTTCACCTTACTATCTTGCAAACCACTCTGATTTTCTTAGAATATAGGAACTAACAGGGAAACTGAAACAAACCTAATAAGGCCTCCCAAACTATTGTTTGATTCTGTGTCATCAATAAAGTGTCTAGAAGGGCCAGCCAAATATTTCAGTGGATTAAAGCACCTGCTGAGGCAGATGTACACACCGAGGTTCAGGCCAAGCCAGCCCCTCCCTTGGAGTATGCTGAACTGGAGATTGAGACTGGATGTGGTGGTGTGCACCTGTAATTCAAGCTCTTGGGAGGCTGTAACAGGAGGGTCACTACAAGTCCAGTCTATGTAGTGAGGACCTATAGACCCTGTAGACCTTGTACTAAATAATTTTAAAAATAAAATAAACATAAAGTATTCATTCAAAAGTTGATCCCTGAATCATAGTATGTAGGATGACTTGTTTAATGGTCATAATAAAATATCTCAGTCACCAGAGTTTACAGGGGCTCTATTTGTCCTCAAATAACTTATCCCTTTAGTGGTTGCCTTGAAATTGGTAGCTGTATCTTGATCTGGCTGAAATATGAGCTTGTTATAATGTCTGTATCTGCCTCAATTCTACTTTCTTTTTTTTTGTCTTTGCGAGACAGGGTCTCGCTATGCAGTTCAGGCTGGCCTTGAGCTCACTTTTGTAGCTCAGGCTGGTCTCGAACTTGCACCGATCCTCCTGCCTCAGCCTCCCGCATGCTGGGATTACAGGCGTGCACCACCACGCCCGGCTAGAATTCTACTTTCATTTTACCTATTAGGGATCACAATCACCGAGTGACTGTACATTTAACCTGCTTCTCAATATTCTGCATTCCCTTCTGTACTCAGTGAGTCAGCTCCTTGGGAGTCACACTGATCGTTTCTAAATTCCATTGGTAACTCGGGCCCATAACAGGTGATTGCAACACATCGTAACCATTGTTTCCTATCACAGATTTCTAATTAGCCATGGAACCAAAATTACTCCCCTATTCTCAGCTTCTTTCTTTTAACAAACTCTGTCCTTCAACTTATCTTGGAGTGATGGTAATTTTAGTGAAGCCTATTTTCAATGCTCCCTTACGCTGTGGCCTAACAAGGCCCTTTTCAGCCCAAGGGCTCATGAGAATGATTCAAAAAACTCAAAAAAGCTGTTATACTCAGGTTTTTCTTATGGTAGCAAAAAGATAACAAATAAAATCAGCAAAGACACAAGTAGAGACCAGGTGCAAGCTTCTAGTTTTCTTCTCTCATACAAGAAGTTCAGCAGACAGATTTGGATCCTATTACCAGTGATATGCAATAAATGCAGTATGTTGACAACCATGGAGGCCTGCCCATGTCTAGGTGTTCAGGGATTTTAACTGAGGATTGGCCAATACGAATGCAGTGTCTGGACGGCTGGCCTTCACTGTTCAGTGTTCTACCCCTGGATAATGCATTGCGCAGGGACCCACGTGCACAAAAGAGCCCATCATTACATGGCACATGATAAGAGCAAACTCTCTTGTGTGCTCCAGATATGCAAAGATGTCCTCATCAAATAGGATGTTAGAGAGATTAAAAGGTTATGTCCTAGGAAATAGGTTAAGGGCACTTCTTTATTGGGAATGTAGTTTAACAATTCAAGCCTACTGAGCTGATGCTTTGCTGTACAGCTTTAACTTCAGGTGAAGATATTCTTGAAGTTATAAATATATATATATATATATATATTCTTGAAGTTATAAATATATATATGTTCTAAATATCAATTTATCAAAGGCTAAAAAAAGAGTGATTTATGGTTGCTCTCAGGGATCACACTGCCTATGAAAAAGTTAGCTGTGAAGCTCCAAAGCAAAGCAAAATTCACTTCTGACACAGCTATACAAATATAACAATTTATGCTAAAATCGAAGCTTCTCAAAATAAAAATCTATTGTAATGAGTTTGCAAATTTTCCTAATATGAATCAACAGAGAGGATTTTAAATATTATTGACACATGAAATGAAGAAAACTTTGTTACACTGATAAAATTAAAATTGCTTGTCAGTATATGTAATGAAGTTCTCTTTTAAGACATCATTTGAAAACTATGCTTTTGTATTAAAATCAAATGAGTTCTTTTGTAAAAGCTGTACTCATTTTTTTAGTGTAGGTGTATATATTCAAAAATTGATCTTGATACTTAATTATTTTAATTATGTTTGGAGCAACTGAGTATGTGGTTTGTTTCAAATGTAAATTTCATTAAATTTAAACATGAAGTGTCTATAATGAAAACTTAGTGTGCAAAGGAAGATGTGTTTCAAATGCATAATGTACACAAGAGAAGCTTTCAGCTCAGATTCCCCTGTGCTTCCTGGTAACTACCTATTCTCTTCTAGATCTTTTTTCAAATATACTATTTTTGGGTTGCTTTTCTGTTTGTTTGTTTTGTTTTGTTTTGTTTGTCTTTTGCTATGTTTTTTAAAAGTATACCAGGTATCAAAAGTAGATAATTTATTTTAGTAGAAAATAAAGGATAAAAATTTTTGCACTAATAATTGTATGTACCTGTTAAAATTATAATGCCCAGGGTTGGAGAGACAGCTCATCAGTTTAAACGCCTGCCTGGCAAGAGCAACGATTCAGGCTCAATCCCTGGCTGTGCATGCTGTGCAGTCCCGGAACCCTGGGAGCGCCATGCAGGTCTTGAAACCAGTGTGGTGGTGCATGCCTGTAAGAGGTGCTGAGGAGGCTGAGGCAGGAGAATAGCTACAAGTCTCAGCTGTGTAGCAAGACATTGTACCAAATAAATGAAAGATTTTTAAACAGGGCCAGGAGATAGCTCAGCAGAATAAATGCTTGCCTGGCAAGTGTAAGGTACTGAGTTCAATCCCTGGTACTGCAAAAAAAAAAAAAAAAAAAAAAAAGAAAGATTTTTAAACAATTATAATACTTGAATATATGGAGTTAAATAAAATGTGTTTCTGTGATTAATTTAATTGTTCTCTTTTTACTGTGGCTGCTAATTTTTTAAAATTATACATGTGTTCATATAATATTTCTACTAGAACAACACTGTTCTGCATAACTATTAAGTTAAATAAGTATACTAAATATTATAAAATATATAGTACAAAAACAATAAAAATACCTCATATCAAATCAGCTCCTCACAAGGCGATTTAAATATTTATATTACAAAACAAGAAATGATGAAAAGTAATGAGTTAAGCATCCAATCCAAAGCAACTGAAAATAGAAACACAAAAGAATTCTGGATAAAAGTGGAAACTGATGGAATATAAAAAAAAAAAAATAATTTAGAAAGCAAAAACACATCCCATGAAATGGCCAAATAGATGACCTTAAGAAGATTGATTCAAAAAATGTCAAAAATAATATCAAAAGTGAAAAACTGCAGAAAAAAATTGCAAAAGATTTTTGCCTGTTAATCTAGTAAACGTGAAACTTTAACTATAAAGTGTAAATTTTTTTTCAGAAAAACATGTAACTTACCCAAACTGACAAAAAGAAATGGAAAATCAAATTTTTTCATATTCTCAGCAAAATTGGGTCACCATTAAGACCTATTTATAAATCAGTTCTCCTTTTCCTGATACTTTCAAGGTGAGTTCTGGTCAATTTTCTGAAAAAGAGATAATTCTGGCATTTTGCTAATTCTGCGAAAGAGAGAGAGAGAGAGAGAGAGAGTCCTAAATTACACTATGAGGTTGGTATAACAAAAACAAGAACTAGGTAAAGAGTGTAAAAAATGACATATTATAGGCTAAATTCTTAATGAACATAGACTCAAATATCTAATTATATTAACATGCTAAATCAAACAATGAGTTTTTAAAAAAGTAATAATTATGAATAAATTGGATTTATCATAGCAATTTAACGTTAGTTTAAACTTAGAAAGCCTAGGATAAAATAATCACTTTAAAAGATTTAACATTTTAAAACATATGGCAACCTTACTAGTCACATAAAAATATAACTCAGCCACCATTCATAATTTTCTTAAAAAATTTTATAAACTAGAAGGAGGGAGCTCCTTTCACCTGACAGAGACTATCTAGTATAAAGTGATATTTTAAATTACAGTTATTGATTAAGCATTAAAGTTATGCTCTTTACAAGCCGGAACAGAGCAAGTTTTTTGCTGTTATTTCTGCTTTCTAAAATGATTGGTCTGTATATACCTAAATTCACATTCAAAGCTAAAGGTAAATACAGAAAAAAAGTAACAAAGCTATCATTATTTCAAGACTATATTTCTACATGGTAAACCATAGAACTCATAGGAAATTTTGTAGAACAATAAATAATTTAGACAAGCTATTAAGTAAAAGATCTATGTACAAAATTCAAAGTTTTTCCTATAAGGCAAAATCATACAGTTAGGAAATACAATTATTAAAATGTCTATTTAATAGCAAAACATTCTGAAAATCCTATGAATAATTCTAAGAAATGATATGAAGCCTTTACATTTAACAAGCATTTCTTGGGTATCTTCTGAAGAAACTATAAGTAGCAAAAGATAGAAACCCTGTCCCTTGTGAATCTTATATTGTAGTTGAGGAAGTCAGGCAATAAATGAAATTAGCAAATAAGATATATGGTACACTGACAGATGATAAATGCTATGGAAAAATAAGCAAGAATGTAGCATAGCAAAAGCTGAGAACAGGAATAAGTATTTTGTTTGAGTATTCAGAGAGAAACACTGCACAGATGATATTTAAATTAAAGCCTGAAGGTGAGAGAGAAAGTCATGTGGATGAATGAGGGAAGAGAATTCTGAGAAAATGGAAAGGCTAGTGCAAGCTACCTGAAGTTGGGAAATACCTGGCATGTTAGGTATAGCCGGAACAGAGTGAACAAGGGTAGAAGCTTGGCTACGAGAAATCATAAGCAGCTGAATCATTCAGTCTTATACAGTGTTGAAGGGCTTTGGCTTTCCTCTGATTGTGACACTGAACCATTAAAGAGTTCTGAACAGGAGTGACTTAATGTAAACATCTAGTAGGCTGCCTTTTGTTACTATAAAGACACCGTGAAAGTATAAGTGTGGAAATAGGGAGCTCTGGCAGGAGTATTTTAATAATGCTAGAGAGATGGCAGAGGCTTCGAACAGATGGAAATTGAGAAATGCAACAGTAGCTGGGGGATGAGTGAGAAGAGAGAGAGGATTTTTGTCCATGTACACAAATATGAATGCAGCAAATACAGTGGGGAGAATTCCTGCATATTTTTGTGCTACAGTAAATGGGAAGGGATGGCAAGTGTGAGGCTCTAGTTCACACAGGAGCCCAGGTGGTCACCTTCTAGCTCTCAAGAAGACATCCAGCAAGGGTGAGGATGGGTAGTGTAATGTTGCAGGAGGGGGAAAGGAAAGTACAAAATAGCTGTCTAGGTAAATAGGCAAAGGAAAAAATCATTAATATTAATGTTGATGAACTTAAAGTGAGACTACTGAGCAAGGATTTTTTTTTACCCTCGGTGATGCAAAATAGGAAAAAAGATAGATCTCAGAAAAGAGAAAAAAAGAGACAGAGAGAAAGAAAGAAAGAAAGAAAGAAAGAAAGAAAGAAAGAAAGAAAGAAAGAAAGAAAGAAAGAAAGAAAGAAAGAAAGGAAGGAAGGAAGGAAGGAAGGAAGGAAGGAAGGAAGGAAGAAAGAAAGAAAGAAAGAAAGGAGAAAACAATCACAGCCAAAAAGAGGCAAGGGAGTTGAAAGTACCTACAAGGAAGTGACTATAATGTTTGGTGGTGGAATTTAAACAGAAGGAGGAAAAATCAAAAGAACATGAGTAGGAATGAGAGGTAGTAGAAAGTCATATCACTTAGTGGATTGTCAGCTGAGGGTCTTGAGCGAGTGTCCCAGTGGAGGTGTTAGAAAGAACAAGCTGAAAGATAGGACAGGTGAAGAGAGATACATCCTGGAAACTCAGGTCACAGAAAGGTAATAGAAACTCTGTAACCTAACCATGCAAGTATGTGGCTGGGATAAGACAAAGAGGAGAAACTGAAATAATGTTGGTAGAAGAATTATTTATATCAACATGGAAATCATTAATGACTATGGGAGTGATATTGCTGACTGGCAAGGATCAGGACAAAACAAATGACAAAGAAAAGAAAGAGTGGAGTAGGAGGCAGCAGGCAGCCATGGCAAGGAAAGGTTGAGTGTGAGTTTTTGAAAAGACAGTCAAATCTTAGGAAGAGTGAAAGGTCTTACAGCAGCAAGAAAAGGCTAAGAAGGATACATCTCTCCCCTGTGTGGCATGAGGGGCAGAGTAAATAGCCTCCAAGAAAGGGAAACTAGCATTCTATTTATATAACGATTTCACAAGAACATGGTTCTGTAGTTATACAGAACAGTAAACTTCAGAAACTTTAGAAAGAAAACACAGAAAAAGTTAATTTACTACCAAGGAAATATGAGTATATGTGTTATTTATATCATAGATTACTGCTATTTATATAATAGATTACTGCACTGCATTAAAAATCAGTGAGCTCATGTGTTCACATATTAACATAAACAAAACTGGTAAAACTAATTTGAGTGAAAAAGGCAAGTGGTAGAAAAATACTTCCAGCATGATGATTTCTACAGTGTTTCAAATACTGTATATGCATGTATTGCTCAAGCATAACATAGAAAATCCTGTACATTGCATTAGCTACTTTTTCATTGCTAGAACAAAATACCTTATACAAGCCCTTTAAATGAAGAGAAGTTTATTTTGGATCATGGTTTCAGCAGGTTCAGACCATTCATTGTCTGCAGGCTCCAAGGCAAATATGGAATGGTGGAAAGACTCACTACATATAAGAAGCAGGATGGGTGCAGAGACAGAAAGAGAGCCAGAGAGAAAGGTGAACACCTCCAAAAGCACACTTCCAATGACCCAACTTCTCCAACCAGGCCCCACCCTCTAATTGGACCTTCATCTATGAACTCATTATCCCACTGATGAGTATAGCATTCCATGATCTAGTTCCATCCAAAATCCGCATCTGAAATCAAAACTTTTGGGGAACATTTTAAATCTAAACCATAGCACACATGTCACAAAATTATTTATAACTGCTTTGGAACATTGAATAAATTCAAGATCACTAATTCTGTAGATGAAAGATGGTTGATTGTGTCAGGGAAAGATACAGTATGGGTAGAAGGGACTACAAATTATCTGTACTCTTATCCTTAACTTGTACTGTACATATGAAGGTGCTCAATTTATAATCTCTATAATTATTGAATTTCTGAAATAAATATTAATTTTAAAAAGTAAGAATTTGTTATGATTTGTGTCTAGATGACCCCCAAAGCCTCAAGCAGTCATAGTATTTTCTGTAGATAGCCAAATCTAAAGTGTGTGCAATGTTGAGATTAAGGGTAACAAGACTAAGGGTGTGACCAACCTTAGAAGGGATAACCTGCACACAATATAAGAGGCAGAAAGAGTCTTCCCCCTCCTCTCTTGTTGCTTTTGCTGTTTTCCATGGCCACAAATTGTTGTCCCTCTGCTATGTGCTCTCCTGACCTGGAGCTAGCTGGTTATAGACTGAAATCTTTCCAAACTATGTGCTGGATAAACCTTTCTTCCCTTAACCTTGTGTGTCAGGCATTTTGTCTCAGGATTGAGAAAAGTAGCAAAGACAGAATATGGTACCAGGAGCAGGGTTATTACTGTTACTATACCTGATTGTTTCAGGACCCTCTGAAACGGTTTTGGTAAAGAATATGGAATGATTCAGAAATGCTGTGTGGAAAAGTAGAGCTACACTGCTTTAGGATATATGGTATGGGAGATTGTGAAAGCTTAGAAGAACAGAGGGCTGATACAAATCCTGTGTAAACAGCAAAGAGTAGCTTGGGAGGCTTTTGCTTGGAAGAAGTATTGCACTGTTTGTTGGACTCCAGATGACAGGTGTTATTGCTTGGCAGGTAATAAAAAAAAAAAAAAATAGACAATGCTAGAACTAAGCTCTTATAGATCTGGCTCCTTTTTATTTGCTGTTGTATGATTTGGTGAATAAGATTACAGTTGGACCAGAGTCAAGGGCACAAACATCCTATTTTGTCCTTTTCTGGTCCTTGTGTTGAATCAAATTGAAACCAAAAACATTTACTGATGTAAGGCTACACGGTCCAAGGTTATGAAAGGTCTTTCTTCTTTTGGGTTTTCTGAAATTTTATATATTACCAAATATTCTCCAGCATCATAAAATAATGTAGACTGTATTAGTCCCTATCCAGAACCGAGAAGTCAATATTTTGCCCCTCAAAGTGAAACTCCCTTTATCTACTCAACTAAAACACTGTAGGTAAAGCAGAGCAATCAGAAACCTGCATTGTTAGACTGCCTGTAGGTCACCGCATCTTTGTCTTGCTTTCTACAATTAGAACACAAGGATTGCATGATCGTAAATCACATAATGTGCCTCACCTACTCCATTGCATTATAGCAGCTATGTAGGTTGCTGAGCACAAAGACTGACATGCTTCAAAGTAAACAAAAATTTTTAAAAAGGGCTTCCATGTAGCTCAGAGGGAAGGCATTCTGGGTAGTGGACCTGGCCCAGTATCCCCCTCCCTGAAACTATAGATTGCACTATCATGGAATAATTCTTCTCTGTTGTATCATATTATACTTTTTTACAGATTTACCAGTCATCATTCAAGACTGTACAGTATGGTAGTTAATGATACAGGCTCTATTGAACTTGGTTCCTGACTTATACAATAAAAATAATCCTGCCTAGTTGTCAGAGTTATGATGATCCGAGATTTTATAGGTACATAACACTTGAGTTAGCACTGGTTGAACTCAAAAGTTGGCCAATTTCATCATTATAAATAATAACTATATTAATCAACACTGTTCTGAACCTTTGATCTGCTCCTATCACATTCTAGATTTTGGCATTAGTAACTAAGAAATTGCTCTCACTGCACTGTTCAAGAAATTAGCACTTTAACTAATCTACATGATGCCAGAAAAACCTGCTATGTTTCTATAGTGTAACTGTCCTTGGCCAATGTTTATTTATCCTGGGCCTAACACTGCACCCAGGCTAGCTTGATCAGTCTTAGAAATTATGGAACTTGAAGGGGAGAGAGGGAGAAGAAAGTACAAGGAAAAAAATAATAATATTTAGTGGACCTCTCTCTATATAAGAAAATATGGAAGAGCTGGTGAACCTCTAACCTGTAAGACTAAAACCATGTTGCTGCCTATGTTTCCTGCCCTATGGTTCAAAAGCAGAAAAGGAAGAAACATAGAGAAGCATAAAAATGTAGAGAATAGCAGTACCTCTTAGGTCCCTGGTTCCAAATAATTCCCTATGTTCCTGTCTGTGGACACTGGCTACCACTCAAGAATTCTGCTTTTTTACTGAGCTTAACTTTCCCAGAACTTGTCATGGTCCAGATATTTGTAATCTCTTCGAAAAGTTATTGCAATTCTAGTGAGTCAATTTTTATCTGCCACTTCCAGTGCAAGAAAAAAGACACTCAAGCATATCTGTAGTTTTGAAAAGCCAACAGGTCCTAAGCCCAGTTATGACGATGGGTAACTGGAACAAAGGCCCCTGCCCAGGCCAATCCCAGGTTCTATTAATGTGTGAAGGCAGGTGCTTGAGGATGAGTGACTGTGAGGAAGTACATGAGCATCTTGAGCTGGGCTACACAGGAGGCATGAAATCACCTCTGTGATATGCAGACAGAATGATATGCAGAAAGAGTAATCTACATAACATAACTGAGGTGTTATCTAATGGTTTGGGTCAGTGCCTCAGTGCTGATGTCTAATCTTTTATGCCCTAAAAAGTCATTGGCTCTTACCTGAAAGCTTGATCCCAGCTCTCCAACTGGCTACAGCTCACAGATATTTATCTGGGAGTTGGGGTGGGGTGGGTGGACACTGCCCTTTTACTTTACTTCAAAGACTACACATTAGCACATCAGCAGGACTGGTTTGCTTTGCTTAATGTCTATTTAACTCAGGAAACTGAGTTAAATAGAAATATAGGCAGTCAGATAGGGCTGGGCCCTCAAAGGAACTTGTGCTGAAGATGAGATACCTTGCAACTGTGGGAGAAACACACACCTCCAGCAGTACATGGAAGCAGTACATCAGTCCATGGAAGTGGGGTCAGTTCAGCCAAAGAGAAGACAATTTCTCCTCCTTCAAGGAGAGTCACCCACAAGGTCCTCTTCAATGTAACTTGCAACCGAAAAGATTCTTAGCTAATATCTTTTCTCTTCAACCTGTCACAGGAGTATAATCTATACCCAAATCTCTTATCATCACAGTCAGATCAATTGCTGTTCTCTAGCCACTGAAATCCCTGCCATATTGCCCCTACACTTATTATTCTGAGCAACAATACTTCCTTCTAATTATGTGGACATCAATGCTGAGCAGAACAAATTAGAAATGGCTAAAAGCAGAGCCCAGCGGGATGGCACAGTGGTCTAAAGCGCCTGCTTGGGAAAGCTTGGGTGGCTTCAGGGACCACGGTTCAATCCCCAGCACCACATGCTGCACCAGCCCTGCCCTCGGGGTGGGCTGAGCCGGCCATAAAAATGAGTGAATAAACAAACAAAGGTTCTGAAACAAGAAAATAAATAAATAAATAAATAAATGAATGAATGAATGAATAAATAAATAAATAAATAAATAAATAAATAAGAAGAAATGGCTAAAATCACAAATCAAACAAGTTGGAGAAAGTTAGCATAGAACAGTCGTCTCATCAGTGACGTATGTTAGTTTCCAAAGCAGGTCAGGGCATGTAGGTACATGTAGCCCAGCTGGTAAAGCTGATCATATGACCTGTGGAAAACAATGGGAAGAGCTTAAATAGTCAAGCATCAAGAGGAACAAGCAGAGAAGAGGATGGCTTGGTATAGGGAAAGACCATGCTAATAAATGCTCTGTTTCGGAGACAAGATTGCACTACATGTCTCTGACTTTCTAGCTGACATGGGAACCACTGGACCCGACAATGCTTCCAGCTCACAAGCAGTAAAAATACAAGGCAAAAAATAAATCACCTCCAGGTCAAGGATCAGAGTTTGCTACCTCAATTCCAGATGAACTCTTCCTATCTTTAGGAAACTGAGTTAAATAGAAATATAGGTAGTCAGATAGGGCTGGGCCCTCAAAGGAACTTGTACTGAAGATGAGATACCTTGCAATTGTGGGAGAAACACACACCTCCAGCAGTGGGCCAGAACTCAAGACAAAAGATAAAAAATAAAAAATGCACCGACATACCTCCCTAATGATTAACATCAGGAATTGCTATTTTAAATAGGTCCCAGTCACCTTGAGAAAACCAGGAAAAGTCACTTACTCAAGCCCCTACAGAAAGGCCCCTGTTGAGTATTCATGCTCACTTGCTACCTGACTTGCTTCCCCATTTGATCCTGATTTAATCTATTTTACCTGAACAGTTGTACTTGTAATCTTATTGATAGGTCATAGTTTTGTCTCACCATATGCCTATCTCATGAGTTTCCATGTTACCCACCTGGGTCCTGTCTCATGTCATGGATTTAGCCTACAGAAATTCCTAGAAAAGGTAGAGTCCTTGACAATCCGCTCTTTCTCTTGGACAAAAACTTTCTCTCTCAATAACTGTATCCTGCGCTTAACCTCCATTGTTCATAAAATTTATTCTTTTATTTTAGAGCACACAGATGCACCTCAGATATCCAGCAGGTTAGTGGTTCCTTTCCCATGTACCAATCTGTGCTATGTACCTGTGCATTCTACACACACAGACTAATCTCAACTGATCTCTTGAATATAAATTTCTTGAACAGTATACTCCTTACTATTTAAATACAGCTAACTCAAAACCTCGTTGTACATACCTATGCCTGGGACTGGACATGAAGTGATAATACAGAAACACATCAGATGATCCCTCAAGATGTATAAAGAGAGTAGAATTCTAATCCAATTTCATTGACCAGCCCCTCTTGCTGTCTAATGGTCTTACCTAAGGCAAAGGCTTAAACTATGAGTGATCTCCTCTGTAAAATGAAGATCATATGCTCAACTTATCTCTAAGGCAGTGGTTCTCAACCTTTCTAATGCCGTGACCCCACAATACAGTTCCTCGTGTTGTAGTGACCCCAAACCAAAACATAATTTTGGTGGCTACTTCAAAACTGTAATTTTGCTACAGTTATGATTCGGAATGGCTTTAGGCGACCCCTGGGTCATTCCACCCCCACCAGGGTCGCGACCCACAGGTTGACAACCACTGCATGAACATAAACCATCTGAAATGTGGTAGAGGTCCCATTAATGGTACTTATTACTAGCACGTCAACTCTTAGGCTCTGCAAATGCTCTGAAGTAACAAAATCAAACTGAAAATGTATAGGCTGTATTTGTCAATGTCACCTTCATCTTCTTGATCCATCTGAAAGGTAGAAGAAAAGGTACAGATACTTGTGTATATTTAGGAACAAATGCCTTTTATTATAATCTATTACCATAGCAGCCTACCTCTTCTGACAGCAATCAGTATTCAGTACTTATACTGCCAGCCACTTGCTACAGATATTCCTTGTGTTCATCAGAGCAAGGTGCCTGAAATTTGAGTTTCAGTGCCTAATAGAATTTAGCCTCAGGGAATTAGAAATTGGCTGGACCTGGCTCCCTAAAAAGCATGATTGCATTCAAATAGACTCACTTCTCTGCATTGCCTCAGCTTTCAATAAAATGAATCTTTTGAAACACTCATTGTACACAGGAGATTAACCACACTCTGAAGTCACCTTCCAGTGAGGTACATACCTTAACCTCCTTATATTATTTCATCATAAAACCCCCAGAAATGTACTCCAGTCATGGAAATTAAGCAATCGGGCATCAAGCTCCAGAATGTGCTCCACACAATGTTATTTTCTGGCTGAAAGTTCATATGAAGCAATTTGTGTGGACAAGCAGAAAGAATTTTAGATTAGAAATTAGGATCAAAGAATATGGTTCTAGCTGAGCTGAATGAACTCATTGTGTGTTCTCGGACATGTTTGTGTGGTCCCCAGCCAACATCTCTTCCATCAAATGAAGGCAGCAGAGCCTCAGAGAAGACCAGCGGGGTCTCATCTCAACAACTCCACTGGTGAAAATGAAGTAACTGTTAAGAAGACAGCATAGAGTCCCCAAGTAAGTTGAACATGCTTTCAGGCAGGCATGTATTTATTCTCCTTTTTAAAAAAGATTATGTCTGGTGCTAAGGTCTGGCTATGACTGCCAAGAAAGCATGTGTTTGAAACTTGATCACTAATGTTTGAAAGCTTATATCTAATGCAAGTATAATGGAACATTAAAGATGTTCACGTCAGAATATTCCACCCTCATGAATGGATTAATGCAGATCCTATCAGGCTTGAGGCTATAAGCTCACTCTCTAGTCATCTCTCTCACTCTGTCCCCTGTGCCATGAGACAGAGCAGCAGGAAGGCCCCCACATCAAAGTCCTGCCCTTTAGCCTTGAACTTCTAACACTCAGAGCTGAGAGAAATAATCTCTGTTCATTATAAATTAGTTCTAATAGCATAAAATGACCTAAGAGAGCCACTTTCCCATATCTTCATTTGATAGCATTTTTATAATCACATGTACATATTAAAAAATATTCAAAGGGGGCTGGCCAGAGACTTCAGCTGAGTAAAGTGCCTGCCTAAGCAGAGTGCAGAGACCTGGGTTTGATCCCCAGCCTGCCCCCAGGGTGCACTGAGATGGCCGTTGAGACTGGGCCTGGTGGTGCATGTCTGTAATCCCAATTCTTGGGAGGCTGAAAACAAAGGAATTCACTATGAATCCAATCTACATAGTGAAACTCTATAGATCTTGTAGACACTGTACTAAAAATGCATAAAAATATAAAAGTAAAAATATTCAGAGAGACAGCAAATTCAGTTTGATAAAAAGCAGTTTACCCTTGGACACACTTATTTCTCCCACAAGCCATCTTTTTTGCTATAGTATACACTCCCAGCAATTTTTATCTCTTGGAAAAATCCTCTCCAAGTTCCCTCTCAGCACACTGATTTCTCAATCTAGAGAATGTGAGTTCACAATCACATTCAGAGCACACACTCTGCCCCTAAGGGTCCATACTGCACACTCCACTATAGATTCTTGAAGAACAAGGTCTAAATCATAGACAGTGTGAACACAGATCACTATTGTCTAAATGTCACCTCACACAGGCACAGCCAGTTCTCTATACAACTGAGGCCACGCAATGATAGAGAAAGAACTTTATTAAGCCAGGCGTGGTGGCTCACACCTGTAATCCCAGCACTTGGGAGGCTGAGGCAGGAGGATCGGTGCAAGTTCGAGACCAGCCTGGGCTATAAAAGTGAGCTCAAGGTCAGCCTCAACTGCATGGCGAAACCCTGTCTCAAAAAGATAAAAAAAAAAAAAAAAAAAAAAAAAAAAACTTTATTAAGATTAGTTCACTGATAGGAAGATGGAGGACCACAGAACTGACTAGGCCTTGGAGGCTGATTTAGGGGCGCTTACATAGGAGGTGAGTGGTGACAAACAGCTTTCCCCCAGGCGGTATGAGGTGAAAGGACGCACATTTGAGCCTCCTCACCTAATCACATTATAGTTCTCAGGTCTGCATATCTCAAGAACAAAGACTACTATTTTCTCAGATTATTCATGCCATGCCCCTGGTTAGTTGGTCCACATCTAGCTCCTGAAGTGTCACACAAGGAACAGGCTGACGGAGGAGGACAGCTGTCACAATCCTCCGGTTCATCCCTAGACTCATCGTAACAAAGGAAAACAATGCAACTGCTTATGGTGGAAGACGAGGGTCAGGCAAAGTGCAACACAGAGTTGGGTATAAGATGTACATACATCACTCCATAAGCGCCAATTATCATGCATTTTAATTTTTTTTCCCAGATATCCTTTCTTTTTTCCAAAATTTAGCAATTTTTGACAGCTTTTGCCAGCATATGACAGGTGCTATTCATCACAGATGGCACAGTCACTTAGATGGCTTGAAGGGCAATAAACACACATTAGGTGGTGCTTGCCCTAATCAGGAGTATGGTTCCCCGCTGGATACCCCGAGTGCCCACTCCTCTGGGCGCTTTACGTGGTCTTTGCAAATGAGGGCCAAAAAGGCCAACTTTCTTTCCTATTTTCTTGCAGCAAGGTTGGCTTTTGTTGGAATTTGTGTGGCTGATTTCTGTAGCTTACAGTACATCTACAAAACAGGTCATAAACATATATGTAAAAGACCCCAAAGAGATTGTTACTGTAGTTCATAAAGGCTGGAGCGGGAGGAGGCCAAACAGGCATCAGAACAGTCCAGCAGTCCATAAGAGGCATTAAAACACCACCAGAAATGTAATTAAACGAAGACACCCCCATTGATCGGAAGTCTTCTGAGAAAGGCATCAAGTTGGAGAAAGCTTCCAATGAGCCACGAGGGCTGGCACTAAAGCCTTCCAGGAGGTGCACTCCGAAACCTAATGAGGCAGGGTCACTGCTGCACTGGAAGTGACTGGTGCTCTAGGTAGGCAGAGCGCGTTGGGAGCGGAGAAGGGAGGCCAGGGGTCATCAAAGAGCTCAGCTCCTCCTGTCCTCATGCGGTGACAGAATCCCTCTATGTAAACAACAAATGATTTCTTGAAAAATATCATTTGTTGTTTACATAGACACTTTCAGGTTAGCTCAGTGGTTTAAGCACTTGCGCCAGCAATCTCAGTCAGGCAGAGAGGACTGGAGTTCAATCCCCAGATCCACCCTTAAGGCAGCCTGAGCCAGCCAAAAAAAAAAAAAAATCTTTCTCAACTTTGGGCCAGCCAAATAGCTCAGCATATCAAAATACCTGCAAGTAGGCACAGGGGCCAGGTTTATTCACCAGCCTCCAGTGCCTGCCCCGCCACTGGGGCGCACTGAGAGGGCAATTGAGACTGCACGTGGTGGCACATTCCTGTAATCCTAGCTCTTGGGAGGCTATAAACAGATGGATCACTACAAGTTCAATCTAGTAGTGAGACCCTGAACAGCCTATAGACACTTCTGAGAGAAATCATTTTAGAGGCCAAGGATATAGCTCAGCAATGCAGCACCTGTTTGGCAAGCACAAGATTCTATGTTTGATTCCTGGTATATAAAAAAAGTATCATCTTTTAAAGGGCATCCATTATTGCCCAGAAATGTCCTGCTCAACAAAGCATGCATTGAATAAATGACTCAAAGCCTCAAAGTATTAGCACTCTGAAGACGGATGAACAGAGAACAGTATCCTTCAGGATCTTGAAAACTTAGAATGCTTGCCAATGTCAGGTGCAGATTCCTAGAATTCCTAGGAATTTGGCCTCTAAAGGAGCCCTGGTAAAACAGAAATGTGTCCTGAATAGAGAAACAGCTAAATCAGCTAGACAGTCTCAGAAACTTTGGCGCTAAGTTATGTTCATTATGTGATATAGATAGATAGACAGATAGATAGATAGATAGATAGATAGATAGATAGATAGAGATAGGTAGACAGATAGCATGGTACACAGAAAGGTGGTAGATAGAAGACAGACAGACAGACAGACATAGCAAGAGAGACTCCAAAGACCTGCCTTGTCACATGTGCATCTGGAATAGCTAACACTGTCCTTCCAACAGAAGGCAGAGGTGGTTAAACAACACAAATCCAACCCAATCTAGACTTTCCTGATTGTTTTGTCCACAGCATCCACGAAGTTGTTCTACATAACATTAACCTAACAAGGTAATTTTAACTGGGTGGGTTTTATTTTTCTGCCTGGTGAATATTATAAAATCACAAGAGGTATGTGATAAACCTTTCCTTCTTCTGAGAAGCTCTAACTCTATCCCTGGACCCAGTTATTTCATCAGAGAGCAATGTATTCTTCTCTTATTGCTTAAAGCCTCAAGAAACAACTTAGCAGGTAAACACTTCAGTGTTGTAACCCCATGTAGTGGTTCATACATTTTGTCAACTTGGCTGGATGACTCAGTGGCCCGGTTCCCTGTTGGTGGGAGTCCCACCCTGGGGTACAATTGGTTCCTCCCTGGAGCATGACCAGGGCCCGCCTAGGATATGAGTGGCTCCTCCCTAGAGCGGGATCAAGGCCCCATCCTGGGGTATGATTGACTCCACCCTAGGGGACAATGGGCCCCTGTCAGAGTGACTGAGCACCAAGAGACTTTTTAAAAGGCTGAGGAAGGAATCAAGACTTCACTTCATCAGAGAAGCTTCAATCTTTGCATTCAGCATGAACTTCATTGTGTGGCTTGCAGCACAGACTCTTCAGCCTCCAGCTTGGATCTTTCGCCGTCCGTCGCAGACTCTTCAGTGTCCGTTACAGACACTTCAGTCTTCCATCGCAGACCCATCAGCTGATGAATAGAGACTTACACGGAGTGCTGCAGTGAAGTTCAGACCTCGGGACTGAATCTTTCAGTCCGGAGCTTGCAGATGCTCTCTAGTGCTTTCTCATCTGACTCTGTGGCTAACTATTGTAAGCTAATCTTGTAATTCCTTATATATTGTATATTTTGTGTTAATATCCATTCCTTATATTATATCTGTTCTGTTCCTCTAAGTAAAACCCTGACTAGTACACCCCACAATTCCTTATCCCATGTCCCTCCTTGGCTGCCAGAAAGCCCTAAGCAGTTGCTGCATGGTTAACCAACACCAAGGCTCATGTATTTCTCTCAACTTATATAGTTTACTGTTGTTGGCTTCTTCCTGTGCAAAAGTCATATTGGAAATTAAAATTTTGTTTGCAAACTTCATTTTCTGTGGAAGCAAATAATGAATACATCATAAAGCATCAATGGAAAAGGATTAAATTTTGTTATTCACCATTGAAACAACGTATAACCCTTCTGAATTTCTCATTAGGACGTTACCTGGTTATATGGCAGAGTGAAGAAATTATGAATACTAAAGATATTTTCCTTCTATTCATTTATTTATTTGGTACAGGGTCATGCCATGCAATTTGGATCCATAGCAATCCTCCTGTCTCAGTCTCCCCAGTGCTGGGATTATACGTGTGCTCCACTATGCCGGGTTTCAAGGCTTGCATGGTGCACTCACTGTTCCAGGACTGGCTCGGCATGCTGTACCACAGATCGAACCTTGGTCCTTACACTTGCCAGGCAGGTGCTTAGACCACTGAGCTATCTCCCCTGCCAAGATTGTTTTAAAAAATCCTTTGTCTTTTAGATTTAATAATGAACCCATGACTTGGACTCATGACTTCCATACTAGCAAAGAATCCTAGAATTTCAGGCAGGCAAAACTTGACATTGGAGAACAAACTCGATAAAAGAGAGTAAAACTTTTTACCTAACTTGATAAAGCATAACATAATTTGTGATTATAGTCCTTGCATGATTCATAATCACAGATTCATAATCCATAACAAAAATATTGAATAGACTCAAGAATAACCAACTTCTCTGACGCTCTTGCATCTACTGGATGAGAGAAATTTCTGAATGGGTTAAAAGAGTCATAATAGACCAAAAGAGAATTGAAGTTACTTTTCAGAGCCATTGCAGAGATTAATAATGCAGAACGAACATGATTTCCATAATGCCTGCTCTGTGTCACTACCGAAGAGAAAAAGTTCAATCGTAAGATCTAAGGATGAAACAGAATTTGTTTCATGTCCTGACCCAGAATGAAGTCATAGACATGCAGTAAATGGCTTTGCAAGCTGTGTACTGTGAAACACCACTGTTCATGAAGATACTAACAGAGATGCCCATCAAAGGTCTTCCTGGGGTCCAATAAATTTGGAAAATAGAACACACCATGACCTCATAATATAACACTGAGAATATTAACATACTAAGAAGTCTTTGAAAAATCCTATCATTGAACAAGTTGTTTCATTTTGCTTAACCTAGACTTTCTCAAAGGTTGTTAAGAAAGAAAAGCTGTTTTCATGGAATCCCTACAAATATTCTGTTCTAAAATTCATGTAGCTGCTCTATGGAGGAACTCATCAGCTTCTTCGATTGAGCTGGACTTTGGAGTGAGAGGGACGTTGCCAAGTCTGGCCTCCCATACCTGTAAGAGGAATGAGCAGCACAACTCCTGCTGGCCCAAGAAAGGGCTGTGATCATATTATAGAGCTGTGTCCTTTTGAACCAATGCCATGACAAAGTCTCAGTCTATTCATCTATAATCAATATTATAAGTTGAATGACTTCAAAGTTTTGGACACAGGGAAGTTCATGATAAAGGCACCATAAACCCATCTGGTGATAAGGCCTGATTTTTTTGTTCATAGATGTGCCATTCAGCTGTGTTCTTCCATGGGGAAAAAGAGAAGTCTTTTCTCTTTGGCTCTAATAAAGGTACTATTCCATTCAAGAAGGCAGTCCCTCAAGACCTAATTTCCCCCTAAAGACCCTGCCATCACACAGGCTATAGGTTTCAACATTTGAATTTGGAGGGCCTGACCCTTCAACTGACAAAACACAGGGAACCTGCTGCTTTTCCAGATCATAGCTAAGCACAAGAACCCCTTAAGAATTAAGTAATGTACTCAAGGTTATGCACTTAGCATGTGGCAAGCTTGATTTTAAATCCAAGTCTGCCTGCCCTCAAAGACTGCGCTATTAGCCTTGACAGATGAGGGTGCAGGAGAATTTTAGGAAACAGTCTCAATAAGGAAGTGCACATGCACCCCTGTATTTCTCACTGGTCCAAGTGCAAGTGCTGAGTAGTGAGCACCACTAACCCATTCAATTCTGAGGCAAGGGAAATTGTAATGTCCAGAGGATTCTCTGCCTTGGGTATTGTATTGCCCAGTATGTCTGCAGTTCACTGAATATAATAAAGCCTTTCAAAATTCTTTTGTTTTTTGAAATAGGATGTCATTGTGCAGTCCAGGCTGACCTTGAACTTGCTTTCCCTGTCTTTCTTTACACCAAGTAATTTCTCCATAGAGCCACGCCTTCCTGCACATAGATTCCCAGGAATACATTACTTCCAAGGAGCTCAGATATCATCACTTCCTCTCTGGAGGCTCCTCTCGTCACTGTCTTTCCAGCTTCATTCCTTCTATCCCTCCCCATGATGCCAAAACACACTGTCCATCCTTGACACACAGTCTGCCTGCCCTCAAATCACACAGCTCCAGCTGTACAATTGCTATCAGTACATCTATTTTTCCACTTTATCTAAAGATGTACCATATATATATATATATATATATATATATATATATATATATATATATATATAATCTCTTCAAGCATTGAGATTAGGAACTCACAAGCTGAAAAAATTTTATATTCCTTAAATCAGTGGTTCTCCACCTTTCTAATGCTGTGACCCCGCAATACAGTTCCTCATGTTGCGGTGACGCCAAACCAAAAAAAAAACAAAATCTTGGTAGCTACTTCAGAACTCTAATTTTGCTACAGTTATGATTTTCGATGGCTTTAGGCAACCCCTGTGTTTTGGTTGTTAGACCCCCACCGGGGTCGTGACCCACAGGTTGAATACCGCTGCCTTAAATAAACGTATTAATCTCTATATTAATCTTTAAATGATCTCTGTTGCCATGCTATGTAACATATAAGCATTTAAGTTTTTAAAAGCATAAAAAAGAAGGGAAAACTGATCTTTCTTTGAATAAATGTTGAAACTTCTCTAAAAATTTATATGATGATATACCAACTATATGTACATATACTCACCATATATGCTTATGTATCTGTTTAGCCAGGTCTCTTTGACAGTCAACATTTAGACTATGACTAAATCCAAGCCTTAGTAGCTCCATTTTTCATCATAAACCAAAGGACAATATTTGATCGTCACAAGGTGAGATTAATCATTGCTCCAGAAACCCGCTGTGTGTGTCTACATTTACACTGCTCATTGTGCACTGATTTTATGCCACACTCTGAGAGTCACTACAGACATAGAGATGAACAAGTCACAGTTCTTGCCCTAAAGTGATAACTACCCATACATTATGAATTACTGTTCTTGTACAGCTTAAAGCTTTTAAATATTTTTGACAGACCACATAAACAGTATCATGTGGACTTTCAAATGGAAATTAGCTATTTACTTTGATTTTGTTGGGTTCAATGGCCCCATAATTTTGTCTTTTCCATTTTTATTGTGATTACTTTTCTGACCTGCACTGAGAAGAGCCTCCAGTTAGTAGATTAGCAATGAAGTCAGAATATGATTCAAATTGATTAAAGAAGTGTAATTGCCACTTACAGGAAGACAGAGCTCTTTGCAACTACAAATATCAGTAAGTGTGCAACCACTTACCTAAGCAGTGCAGGATATGGGTGGGGACATGTGCAAGACTGGCTTAAACACTTGACCTACCGCAAATTCAGTAGAAGAGAAGCTAATCTAATAAATGTATCCAGGAATAAAACTATGGATTACCTTTCCTCACTTTAGAAATTTATAGACGGAGCGTCAGCAGCATATTAACGTTAAATATTTTCCTGTAAACTGGTAACAGAACACTGATGACCTCTTCCTCTTATTTAAAAAAAAAAATCTTTGTATAGTGTTTTTACATAAAAATCCAAAATGCTTCCAGATATGATAGTCAAAACTAAACATATGAGCTATGGTAGAAAAGCATAATGAATTATTTTTATGTTTGTAAAATTTATTACATTATAAGACACACTGACTTTAAGCCCCCTCAAAAGCCAGCCCCTTGCCATTTTGAATGCACTTTTCTATCATTCTTGCCACTTTCTGAAGCAGTTTGGGAAATTCTCTTTAATGTCTTTGTCTGTAATGCTGTAGCTGCCTTGATGTCCTGAATGGATTCAGAATGTGAATGTTTACTTCAGAACTTCACAAGCGACCTGAAGTCCTTCACTGTTCTTATTCAAGCTGCATTAAGTCACAAATCATGCTGGCAACACAACTGAAACTAAGGGTCAGTGAAACCCCGACGAAGTTCACACCAGTGTTACAATCTCGGGAGTGATCCAAATCCTCTGTAAATTTGGGCTTCCCATCGACAAATGGAGGTTGTTAAGGCTTGAGTCTAGGTGTCCCCCCCAAAGCCTTATACAGATATTAACTGAGGCTTTTCTGAGGTGCTCGGGTCCACAATGTGTGATATGAACACTGGTTCATGGTGTGGTGCTCATATTAAGGGTGACCACTCAGTGTGTGGGCACTGTCCACTCCAAGGGTGGGTAGATGGCACAGAGCATAAAGAGAGAGGGCTGCTGCGCTTGCTTATCGCTTCCTGCTCCACTACGCCACTGCTTGCTGCCTTCTGTCTTCTTCCTGCCATGAACAGTTTCTCCTCTGCCCTGCCAAGTTGCCCTGGAGCCAGCAAACTATGAACAGAAACCTCTACAAACCATGAGCTACCATAAGCCTTTCATCCTTCCACTCTGGGTGTTGGGTATTTCATCTCAGCAACAAGAAAGGTAACTAAAACAGGGACAATACAGACAATGTTTCACAGAATTGCTGTGAGAATTAAGGGGGTATAGCATGTAAGTACTGGACAACAAATGAAATATAGTAAGCATTTGATGGATACCCCAAGTGATAATAATTCTTGTTTGATGTTTTCATTGTTGTTCTTATCTTACATGACTGTTCTGAGTCCTTTTTGTTCAACACACCCATCTTCTTCAAACTCTCCCACGGTATATTGTACAGTGTTGCTCTTGGTTCCCCACCTCTGCCCTTGAGGCTGCTAACTCTCTGTCCTTTGATAATCTCTTTCTCCAGCTGTCACACAAATGGCAAACAACTGACCATGACAACAGTGAAGGGTATATGTCAGCCACCTCTCACTCCATCCCCACTTTTCTAGGAAGTAAAGATGGTCAATTGTTGGGATTCTTAGTTCTTAGCAGTTGTCTCCTGTTCTTTTCTTATACATGCAGAAGTAAGATAAGAGTAAAGAAACCTAAATAATTTAAAAATTATAAATTAATAGCCCAGGGCTGGTCAAATAGCTCAGGGGATTAAAGCTCCTGCAAGCAGGCACAGGGACAGAGGGTTTGATCCTTGGGCCCACCATGCCAGCCCTGCCCCTGGGCACACTGAGATAGCAATTAAGACTGGGCATTGTGGCATACGCCTGTAATCCCAGCTCTTGGGAAGCTGTAAACAGGCAAACCACTACGAGTCTGAACTGGTAGTGAGACCCGAAACACCCTGTAGACCCTTCCCTAAAAAAATGCAAAAAATAAATTAATAGCCCAAATGAACTATCTTCACAGGAAGAAATATAAAAGATTTGTTGGTAATTTACAAATAGGAGACAGATGCTTTATTGCTTTTATGTTCTATTTTACTGACAAGTATGGGAGGAAGGGTAGAAAGCAGATTTTAAGAAATCATGCTTGATCTGGCAAGACAGCTTAGCAGTCTAAAGCACCTGCTTAGGCAAGCTTAGGCAACCACAAGGACTGCAGTTTGATCCCCAGCACCACATGCTGTGCTAGCCCCGCCCCCAGGATGGGCTGAGCCAGCCATAACATTAAATAAATAAATAAACAAACAAATAAACAAATAAATAAATGAAATTTTGCTGGGTTTCTATTCTTCCTACCTACTTTCCTTAGTTATTCCAAAGGGAATAGGATAGTCTGAGAAAAAAGAAAAAAAAAAGGTGCTAGAATGAAGAACAGACAGAAGCAATTACTGCAGCTGGCCTTCAGAGTACCAGCAACTGCAACACGCATACTTGTAAGGTGTGGAATTGGTGGTAAACAAATATGAGAAGCAGAATCTTAGTAGGACTAATATGAAATAGCTAGCTAGATAGCTAGATAGCTATATATATACATAGATGATAGATAAGAGACAGATAATAGGTAGATAGATAGATAGATAGATAGATAGACAGATAGATAGGTGTGGCATGGGTAAATTGAGCTAAGTAGACAAGGATGGCATCTGGCAAGTGAGAGATGAGGAAGGGATACCACTGGAGGAAGCACTTCCCAGGACATATGCAATCAAGCAAGCTAAGTAGTGCGCTGCCTTGGAGAATGTCCCAGCAGCAGAGACAGAAGATTTAATACATAGAAGAGGCTTAATCAAATCAGTAGCTATTTTAAGGATAATAAAAGACAGGGTCCTCATTGTTGAAATAGGGAAATATGGAAAGAAAAAAACAGGAAGACAGACCTGTGGTATTTTACGAGAGCTATGAATATTGGTGCAAACTAGCGGTCATTGTTACACGGAGATGGATATAGAAATCTTCCTAATCAGATGGGGGTCCTTTCAATCAATTCAAATTGGAATCATGAACTGGCAAAATGCAGCTCTGCTAACAGGCTTGATGTCAACAGATTCTATCGGATAATACTGTATGCTAACAGCTGACAGGGCTGGCTGCTGCTCACTGCCTCTACTGGACACTGTCATCCAGGGCCAGTGTGCTCCAGACACCACTGATTGACTCTGCCATGTAATGATGATCTCCACAGCCCTTTAATACCAACAGCCCCATGCTTATTGCTTTCTTTGTAGATGAGTGCTCCACCCAAACTACTCAGGACAGACAGTAGTGTATTTGTTGGTGCTGTCCTTACCTGACATGGCTATTCCAGGTTATCATTTCTGTTGACCACAAACATCTCTACTCGCTTATTTTTTTCTGCTATTGTTCTCTCCTAAGATTCCCGAACAGATACACAGGAATTTTAGAGTCATGCTATTTCAGAAATAAGTCACAAGCAGGTTTACAGGACCATAAAAGTGAGTCTTTATTTTAAAAATGCCTGTGCTACATCAAAGGAAGGTTAGTACACTGGAGGAAGCCCTCCTAGACTGACCCAGGAAGTCTAGTGATCAGTGCAGGGCTCTAGGACAAGCATAGCTGTCATGGCAGCAATGCAGTGAAGAAGAAGGAGGAGGAGGAGGAGGAGGAGGAGGAGCAGGA
>PVJA010020111.1:0-37447 GCA_004027025.1 Myocastor coypus | reverse complement strand
AATAATTTAAATTATTAGAATACAAGGCAAATGTGGTAGCATGTGCCTGTAATCCCAGCACTTAGGAGGCTGAGGAAGTTGGTACAGTGAGTTTGAAGCCACCCTGGGCTACACAGTGGATTCAAGGCAAACATATATTAAGTCGTAGACGTATTCTGGGAGAATATCCATAAGTCAGATTCATTTGTAAGTCCAGCAAGATGAGTCTTACGCCTTTGACACAGACATACAATGTAAAGCATAAAACAACCACACAAACTATAAAATATAAGTATAAACTATTTTTACTTTTACAGCTCTTTTCTTAAGAATTGCCAGTACTTGAATGATTCATTATAAGAATGAGCAATATCACCATCCTTTTGCCAGGGTCCAGTCTCCCAGGCATTTTTGCCCTTGTTTCCATGGTAATAACTTGGGGCTTCCTAGCAGTCTCCTCCTCCACGTCAGCACTGCTCTTGCTTTGGGACACCCCAGGCTCTGGCTGAGCTCTGTGCACAGTACAGCGCTGAGAGCACCCAGCAAGTGAGCACGCAGCTGTGATGGGGTGCAGCAGACCCAGCTGATGCTGCCGATTTTCTCATGATGAGAACTCTATCGGAGTCTGGGAACGCTGGTGATTCCAGTGTTCCTCCTTTGGGAACTTACCATATATAGAACACTGTTATTACAACTTTGTTACCACTTGTTGATATTCCAGCTTGATTATTTTACAAGATATTTATTTATTAAGATTATTTAGTGAAAGCAGCTTCTTTCAAAAAGGAGGAAAGGGTCCCAATTATGCTCCCATTTTTATTTTTGTCATCATTGAGTCCCGTCACCACAGTCATGTCTAAGGCTGGTAAGTGCCATTTGCTCACTTACTACCTGGGTTTGTAGCCTATTTCCTGTGAGGCAGATAATCTGTAAATTATAGGTAGAAATTGTGGAAGAGCATTTTATAGGAGCAGCTTGTCTAGCTTCCTTATTACTTCAACAGTATCTTGAACAGCAGAATACAGTTGTACATTTTGGTAAATAAAATACTTGAGCAGAAGATGTTTGATTTATCTGGGTCCATTTTTCATGTCATCTTTTTCTAGAAAAGCAGGTAGATTGTGTGTGTCTTTGGAGATTTCTTTAGGAGATTCTCAGCATACTGAATTGTAGAGTAACTTTAGTGTTCAGAAACTGTAGGATGAACAGCCAGCTGCTGTCATGTGCTACAGTGCAGCCCCTGCAGCCTAAGGAACCCTGCTATGGGAGGACTCGGCCTGCTGGGTGCCACCGAGCAGGGAGGGCAGTTCAAGCACTGCCCTACTACTCGACTTGTTTTCCATGTGACTTGGGGAAAGTCAAAGTCTTGGCAGTCTTGATGTCCTGTAGTGGAGACAAGCGTGGCGTTGTGATGGAGGAGCATGCCTACAAGGGCATCAGCCAGGGGACAATTGGCGGCCCGGCTAGGAGTTAGGTTTCTTACTGTTGGGCAGAGGGGATTAGGTTTTCGAGAGGCAACCTGAAGAACATGAGAAGTGAAAAACATTGTTTGATACTTGGTGTTTTTTTCTTTCTTTCTTTCTTAAAGATTCCTCTTTCTTCTCCTGTAACAGTGTGCTGCTTTTACTTAATACACCTATGCTTTAAAGTCTCATAGCTGTTAGGAGGGGCCAATTTATAGCAGAATAACTTCTCTTCATATTCTATGGTATGTCAGTTTGGCAGTAAAGTTTACAGAGTTTGAAATCAAAAGTAGTGTTGGTTCCTTGAGAGAAAAATGATCCCAGCCTATCAAAATAAAAGCCAAACAGACTCTAATTGTGCTTTTTGCTGTAAATGACTTGCCTTTTTGAAGGTGAGGGCAATTCTGATAGGTTTCTCTAACAGGGCTAGTGGGTAGGAACTGCCTTTTCCCCTGAGTAAAATCCATTTTCCAATCTCATTTTAGAACAGGGTTCAGAGTGTCTTTGACAATAGAAGAACTCTGGTTCCTCCCCCAAAGCCTTGCACAGTGAGCTTCCTGTGTAGTGTCTCCTAACTTTGCTTTACTATCGTTATGCAAACTGAGGAAGAATTCTAGCTTTAGTTTTTATTGAGTCATATGTGTGATTACAAGTGTATAAGAGAATGCCAACCAGGAGCTTAAAATGTTTTAAAAATCATTTTCCATGAAGTCTAGTTGTATAGAGTTTATAGTGGCAGGTATAAGACCATACTTCAAATCTTTTGTCTGTCAGTTCCTCCTGTTTCTTAGATACTTGAAAAATATCACTGAATACTACTTGTATTTTTTTTTCCTTCAGTGAGTAAGGATTTTCAAACGAAGCCTTTTTCTTCTGTGTCTGGCAT
The DNA here is from genome assembly GCA_004027025.1 of Myocastor coypus. NCBI lineage: Eukaryota > Metazoa > Chordata > Mammalia > Rodentia > Myocastoridae > Myocastor > Myocastor coypus. The sequence continues at coordinate 35,119 of PVJA010020111.1, read as the reverse complement.
CTTCTTTCCTCCCACTGTCTTACGGCCCCTGAGCCACCAGTCACATGAGAAGGAAGGCCAGAGAAGAGCAGATGGCACCAAAAGATACGCCTTTCTGGGGTGTGTTTAGTTAAGTTTGTAATCTGGTTACCAGCAGGGATCCTACCGGGAAAGGGTGGAGAGCAGTGCCATGGAAAGGAAAGAAATGGCCGGCACCTCTTGTTCTAGACACTTGTGGGAGAGAAAAGCCCATGAAGAATGTGAGGTACTATTTGCAGTTTATAGTCACACTGTATCTCTTGCTGTTGGAAGGGTCCAGTTCTGCAGTGGAATAGAAACACGTGTGGAAACTCTGGTGTGGAGAGGATTATAAAAAGCGTGGTCAGTTGCTGGCTTCCAGTGCCTTCTTTGGCTCTTTGTTGTTCTGCTTTGCATTGCCAGTTTCACTTGTGTGTAGAACTGAGGAGATGACATAGAGCTCCCAGACTCCCCTCTTCCCCACAGAGGAGCAGGCAGGCCCATGCCAGGGGCTTTCTCACAGTAGTGCGGGGAGGGCTGTAGAGAACAGGGGTGCCGGCCTGGGCAGGCCATGCTCAGTGTGTGCTTGCTCAGCACAGGCTTTCCTAATGAAGAAATGTTCAGTAGTGGGGAATATTTTTTAAAATAGGGAATTCTGTCTTCTGTTTACATTTAGGCATTTTTAAAATCTTGACTTACTTGGTGTGGATAACTCCTGATTTATCATTAATAAATTTAAGTAACTTATTAAAGATTCTAAGACTATTGCACTTAGCTGATATTACTTTACAGAGTCCTAGGTCAGTTATTTTCTTTTGAATAAAAAGAAAGTAAAGCATTTTTACTTTCAGGCTTAAGTCCCATTCTGTACGCTGTGGTCTGTTCACTTTTTTTTTTTTCTTCCTGGGACTGGGCACTCAACTCAGGCCCTTGCGCTATTTACTCTTAATTACTTGGGAAATCCTTGCTTTTTCCATAAATAGTATCTTTCAAATCTGAAGTCAAGCTTGACCCTCTTCTAGAAGTAACCTGCTCTAATGGTAGTCTCGCCTGTAGTCCAGTCTGCTGCCCTCCGTGTCTAGAGAACTCATTTCAGGGTGAACCACATGAGATGAAAGTGTGTCTGGAACAGTGCCAAGCACACCCAAGTCCTGTGTATACAGCCAAAGAATTTTAAAAGGAGAGAAGACTTTTTCAATGTTATTTTCATTGTTTCAGTTTTATAAGATAGGAAATTTATCCACCCTTCTGCCTGTCTTGTTATTTTTTTTCACCCTTTTTGTTCTTGATGTATAACTATAGTGAGGAATCATGTTTCTTAAACTAAAATGTAAAAAGGTGATTCCTGAGTGTATACTGAACTTCTGAAGTTAAGTAATTTAAACAAAATGAACAAAGCTATTTTTGAGATCATCACTAGCTTTCTATTAACTTTTTTTGGTCTTTTCAGGGCTTCACTGTGCAGTTTGGGCTGTGTGGCCCAGACTGGCCTCAGACTTGCAGCAGTCCTCCTGCCTTAGCGCCTGTGAGCGCTGCGACTGGAGGCACACACCATCGTGCATGTTGGTTAACTTTTTTGAAAGATTAAATTCAGAGTAACTCCTTTACTTATATGCCTCTATAATCCTGATGAATTTAAAGGCTGTGTGGTTTTTATTTTGTTGGTCTGCATAGCAAGAACAATCTGTTTATGCGACATTCCCTTACCTATGAGATTTTGGTAGTATAGCAGAGAAGTAGAATGTTAAAGGTTGCCAAGTGTGGTAGTGCATGCCTCTAACCTCAGTGTTGAGGAGACAGGATTAGAAGTTTGAGCCTCACCTGTGCAACTTAGTATGCGACCTTGTCTCAACATAAATAAAATTCAGATGTAGGTCAGAGTGAAGGCCTTGGGTTCAGTCCCCAGTGCTTAAAAAAATGGGGGGGGGGGCTATAATACCTTTAACTTAGAGAAGATTAAAAAGAAATCCTTACCACAAGTATGGTGGATTTAGGAGATTAGGAATGGAAATTCAGGGGCTGGGGAGATAGCTCTGTGGAACAAGTGCCTGCCTGGCAAATGGAAAGTGATGAGTTTCAACCCCAGTTCTTCCCCAAAAAAAGGAATGGAAATTCTAACAAACTTTTACTGTAGCTGGGCTAGCCATTACTAGAATCCTGACAACTTATTAGCCAAACCTGATTCTCACTATCCTTAGTCACTTTTTTTTTTTTTTTTTTCTTTTTCTTCAGTGAAACAGTTGGCTTTTGAGCACCTTCTTCTGGCCCTCTTTTAGAATGATAGTACTTGAGAATTTCACTTGGCATTATTTCTTGCATGTCAGGACAGAGAGGCCTGGGCCTGGGGACATAGCTCCGTGGCACTAATACCTGACTGGGAATTACAAGGTCGTGAGTTTGAACTCTGGTCCCACAAAAAAAAAAGACAAAGACAGGCCATGGTTTGGTAAGCTAGTAAAACAGTTTTGGTCTTCTTTGAAAAGAAAATGGAAGGTGTCTTGTTCCAATTAAGAGATATAGGAGCTCAGCTGTTTACAGCCTTTTAAAAGTTCCTTAGGAGTAAGCTCTGAGTACATGTGTGTGTTTTCAGATACACCGTAACTGCTGACTAGTGTCACACCTCATGAAGCACAGGACCAAAGACAGGGACTGGCATTGTTTTATGATATTCTGTACTCGGAGCTTGCTGTCACCATCATGATCAGTTCCTTTTAGAGCACAGGAAAGGCAGCTCTGAGATGTTTTGCTAGCATTTCCAGGACAAATTTGCCCTAGCTTTCCCACAGATGGGTGAGCTGGACAATGCAGTAACCTTCAGTAAGGAAACTGGGGGGGAGTAGTGAGAGGGTATGAGAGAGAGGAAGAAATACAAGCTAAATTAATCAGTTGGGAGGTTTAGATAGGAAGCAGAGACTATTTTATAGGTTGTTTCATTAACTGGAATTAACCACAGGGCTGTCTTACTCCTAACCTGGCTAGTCAGAAGTTTGTTGTTTCTATTGTGTCAAATCATGTGAAATTGCCATTTTTATTTTTTTAAAGAATTTTTTATTTTTATTCATTTTTTTGCTTATTTGAGAACCTTTATTTGTTTATTCACTCATTGTTATGGCCGGCTCAGCTCGCCCGGAGGGCAGGGCTGGCGCAGCATGTGGTGCCGGGGATTGAACCGCAGTCTCTGAAGCCGCCCAAGCTTTCCCAAGCAGGCGCTTTATACCACTGAGCCATCCCGCCGCCCGAAATTGCCATTTTTAGAAATGAGAAATGGTTGGAGTTCTGAATGCTTATACAGTTCAACCTAATACATAGTAAGAATGTATACAGCATGCTGTAAGATGGCTATAGTTGCAGAGTGCAGAAGTAACTAAAAGCAGGAGAGGAAACAGAAACTTGGGAGCATTTTATACTTCTTTGAGGTGCCAAAATCTCTACTGTAGCCTGTGGCTTTAGGTATTCAGAATCCATTACAGTTGCTCTACTGTATTTTTGTACTTCCAGAGTAATGCAGTTCATATAGTTTGTAGGATGGACTATCACTTGAGGTGACACTCTATTGGGTACAACAGCGCCCCCTTGCACCTGCTGGTGCTTCAGAGAAGCAGGGCTGAGTCAACGCAAGTTACTGTCCTTACTGTCCTCCTAGGTCTTCTGGTGTTCCTACCACAGTATGCAGGCTGTGCTTACTGGACTTTCTGTCTTCCTTAGGCGAGCTCACCTGCGCCTATGTTTAGAGCGCTTAAAAGTTCTGATACCTCTAGGACCAGACTGCACCAGGCACACAACGCTTGGTTTGCTCAACAAAGCCAAAGCACATATCAAGGTGAGCAGTTTTGCTTTCAAGTTTGTGTTTGAGTCTTGGGATCCGGGTTTCACTATTTCCTGTTCATGCAAATGAGCTGGCTGACGACTGCACCCTTCACTGGTACCAAAAGAAATCTTTCTAAAAACATAGCCAGCTAAACTAATGGGAGCAACATAAACTGATTAGACTACATTATTTGACTGTGTGGCCATTTTAAGACTGGAGAATGCTAGGAAAGTAGCGGTCACCTTTCTACTAGCTGGAAAGGGGAGGCAGCTGTGCCCTCTGCTGGCGACGGCTTCACATGGCTGTGACCCTCAGTACTTTTCCATGAAACAGCACACTGCAGAGGAAGTTTCTCCTTTATGGAGATTGTTTCACAGACCATTACTTGTCCCACTGCATGGTACTTGTTCAAGTAACATAGCATTTTTTACACAAAAGTAGAAGCAATTACTTTTGAGGTTTAAAAAAGATACTTTCCTGTATTTTTTGTGTATGCAGACACATTCTCTATGCCAGAGTATTTTAAGACATTAGAGATGTTTTAATATTTTAGAGTGACTATGCAGATGTTAATACCATTCCATCATTTTAGAAACTTGAAGAAGCTGAAAGGAAGAGCCAGCACCAGCTTGAGAACTTGGAACGCGAACAGAGATTTTTAAAGCGCCGACTAGAACAGCTGCAGGGTCCTCAGGAGGTGGAACGAATACGAATGGACAGCATTGGATCAACTATTTCTTCAGATCGTTCTGATTCAGAGCGAGGTAGGCAGTGTGTCTCTACTCTGATGAATACTAAGCATCTCTGTGTGGACTGAGGGCAGGTTGGCAGGCATACTGTTTGCTTTCTTTTCAGCCAGTACTGTGACAGTCTATGTTTTAAGCAATTACATTGTCTTCCAGTGCCTATGTGATAACAAGACTTTCCTTCTTGAATACATTTAATACATATTGGCTTTTGGAATATGTTTAATTGATTTGAAATTTTAGCATGACAGTACACACCTGTAATCCTAGCTACTGGGGAGGATGACGCAGGAGGATAACATGATCAAGGTTAGCCTGAACAACTTAACCAAGACCCTGTCTCAGAATTTAAAGAATAAGATAAGGCTATGGTGTAGGTAGAGTGCTTCCCAACATGTATAAGACCATGGGTTTGGTTCCCATTGTCAGGACCTGATTATACTGCTTTACCCACTCATGTCCTTTGTGTGGTCTAGTTGGAGCCTATGCAAAAATCCCCTATTGTGTTACAGTTATATGGTCTTTTAAATGACCAATGACCATGACACTTACTGGCCTTTTTATGTAAAGGGTTAGTCTCATGCCTTAAAATTACTGCATGCGAAGGTATATACTCAGAGCAAGAAATACAAAAGAAGTTAAGTTGTACTCCTCAATTTGTTGTTTCAGGAAGATACAATGATGCTATATTACTGGAGATAATACGTTTTAAAGCCCACATCCTTCATTTTTCTTACAACCTATCATAGAACATTGTCTTTGGTGGAATTAGAGAACAGAGTGCTACCCCCACCCCTCAAAAAGTCAATTTTACTATCTCATCTGTAGCCTCAGCTCTCCTCAAACCTTATGCCACAATAAAAGATTGCAGAGGTGAACAACGATGACTGTAAATCTTAATTTAGAAAATAAAACAAGATCTTGAGGATTCTAAAATACTAGACAAGTGCCACTGTTTTTTGTCTGAAATGGATTTTTCATTTTTAAATGGAAATTACCAAACATACTCAAAAATAAACAAATGCACCCACCACTGTTTTATTATCTGCCAGCAATCTCTCTAAGTCAAAACTTTAGGCTTTGAGATTATGTTTTAAGAGGACTGAAAAATCCTTGAATTTTCACTCTAACTCTTAAGGACTATTTTGGGTTTTTTTAAAAAAATGTTGATTTGTTGCTAAGTTCCTACTACCATAGTGCCTTTACATAATTCCTTCTATATCTCATTATAATCCAGAAACTAATTTTAAAACTCAAGCCCTTATTTCAAGTTGCATTTGGACCTGGGCATACATACAGCTTAGTAGTGCAGGTCTTGCCTAACACACATGGGATCCTGAGTTATATTCTCGGCCCCACAAAAAAGCCAGACTTCAAGCTGTATTTGATGCAAGGAAATTGAATCATAAGACAGATCTCTCAAAATCTACTTTATAATGATTGCCTTACTTTAGCTACTGAATAAAAAGTTTTAGGGAAAATTGTAGAGGTCTGTGGAATTATCTATGAATGATACTACCATAGGTCTTGATGACATGTTTTTAGTTTGCCAGTTTTTTAAATTTATGCTTTCTTTTCCCTCCTTTTAAGGCAATCCTGATTAATAAACAACACTGAGAATTAGTTTGTGGCTTAATGCAAAACAGATGTTAGATGTTGGGATCTCTTAATATTATGTACTAATTCCCAAGTAGACTGAGTGCTTTTAGAGAAGTCCAGACAGACTGGCGTCAAAGGACTTTAGTAAACTTGCTGCCTAAATTTAAGAGCATGGTATAGTTGACATTTTTCTTTGGAGAAAATATGCTTCTCTCCACCTTCAGTTCATCGCTTCTCCAGAGAGCACCAGTAATATAGGCTTGTTACACTTTTTTTGCTTTATACCTTTAACATTTGAAGGGAGATTATTAATGCTTTTTTCCCCTTTTTTCTTTTTGACAGAGGAGATTGAAGTGGATGTTGAAAGCACAGAGTTCTCCCATGGAGAAGTGGACAATATAAGTACCACCAGCATCAGTGACATTGATGACCACAGCAGCCTGCAGAGTATTGGGAGTGATGAGGGTTACTCCAGTGCCAGTGTCAAACTTTCATTTACATCCTAGAACCCAGCATGGCATTAGCAGTGCAGGGTGAAATATTCATTGGGCCAATACAATACAATCTTAAATTGGGTTCATGTTGCAGTCTCCTCTTTAAAGCTAAACAAAACTATACTTGAACAAGGTCAGAAGACTTGTATTATACATAGCAAAAAGTGGGGTAGAGCCCCCCCAGAAGAACAAATATTCAGAATATTCATATCAGGAAAAAAAATCTAATTTCTCATGGCAGCAAACATGGAATTACCTTGATTTGACTTAGTTGGTCTAGAAGAGGACATTAGAGAGACCATCCTCTTTGTAGTTTGCTCATATTCATTGAGTAGACAACATTCAAAGATGGGGTTATGAACCCTTCCCGAGCTTTATGGCCCTAGAAACAAAATCAAACCTATAGTGAGGAAGACTAGATCATCAGGCAGTAAACTGGGGTAGCTAGAGCTATTAAAACGCAGCCTGGGATGACTTATCATGAAGCCTGTGGATGATCAGTTCTTTTTTAAAAAACTCATTTCATGCTCTACAAAAGGAGACTCCCAAGAAGCCTTTTGAAAGGGATCATCATGCAGCTCAGCTTTCTGTTGGATTCCATATGAAGCAAGTTGACCTTATCCTGTTAGCACTAGGGCACCCAACCGCCAGCTCGTCAACCTACCGCCATGGGGCCTAGGGGGGTACTGCACACCTGATGGCCTGTCACACAGGCCTGAGTATGGACTGGGGGGCAAGAAGGAAAAGCTCTGCGTGCCTCTGAATTTGCGTGGGTCAGAAGAGTTGCGCATGCAGGTTAGCAGGCCAAGGTCTGAGCCATGGCAGCATTTTTATTTGAGATTTTGATAACTTTCTATGTGTTGAAAACCAAAACATCTTTTTAAAGCTTGTCCATGAGTAAACATAGATGTCTTTTATAGTGGAAAAACATTGGGAAAAATCTATTTTGATGCAGCATTTGATAATAACACCTCACTCTTTATAGTGCACAAAATGAATGAGGTCTGGGCTAGGTAGGAAACAGTGCTGTTTTTGTTTTTAGAATCATTACCCTTACCAGCTTTTAACTGATGCCCACAGTAGCTACACTATCATAGTTAACACAGTTAAGTTCAGCACTTACTTCATTTTACTGTAAAGATTTGCTTCCATTTTCTACAGTCTTGTCTCACAGTCCCACTGTGCAGGTGCTATTGTTGCTCTATTTTCAGAAATGTTATTTTCTTCTAAGTGAAATTCCTGGCCTGCACTTTGATGTCACATGTTCCCATTTGTCTTTCAAATGCCAAGGTTTCCTATGGTCCTCCCCTTCCCCCAGGAAGCCTTCCTAGGGACCTACCTAACCCCCACCCTGTTTGGACTTTGTATACTTTAAATAATTTAACTACCCTTAATTACTTTTAAAAAAAGCTTTATGATTTTCATAACTTATTGCTGATTTTAATGGGTTGTTAATTTCAGTCCTGTAGTTTTATTTTATGTCTAGATAGGGCTGGGCAAGGAAAAAAGAAAATAAAGACAACCATATTTAGCCGTGCAGCTGACTTGTGTGTGTGTTAATGTTAAGACTCAAAACTCCTTTTTGGACAACCTTTTAACAGCATTCAGTACATTTTAGTCATACAAAACCCTGTGTATGCATCCAGTTGTTCTTGTGCTACAAAAATACTATCACCTTGACTGTGTTTGACTGGAGAAATTCTTTGAAGTAGATGTATGTGAAACCCTGCATTCCTTTAGAAAGCACAGCTGGAACTTTCAGGTGCTGGGGACTTAGTGAAAACATGACAAATGCATTTCTGTGGCCCGGTCAATTATTTATCTTCATTTATAATTATCCCTGGCTAAGTCCAGCTGCTGTGTATTTGCTTGCTTTTCACTTCCCAAGTGAACATTTAAAGAGCGCGCTCCCTACCATGGAAAGTGAAGTCAGTGACTGAGACTCCATCCACATTGGTTCCGGCATTTGCTCTCTGTACAGCTGATCAGCAACCAGACAAACTACATGCTGCTGTTCTGCTGCGCACATTCTGGGAACTCGGCACCTACAGCAGCTTCTCCTTACAGTGTTCCTTCCCTGGGTTTGTTTTCCTTGAGGGAAGGCAAGCGTAGATTTGGAGTCAGAGGTTTTAGGTTTTTTTATTTTTTTATTTTTTTAGTTTCAGAACTTTTGTTTGTTTTGTTTACTTTTATGGCTGGCTCAGCATGTGGTGCCGGGGATCGAACCGCGGTCCCTGCAGCCACCCAAGCTTTCCTAAAGCAGGTGCTTTAGACCACTGAGCCATCCTGCCGGGCCCCAGGTTTTAGTTTTTTAAGAGACAAATTGGCTCGTAAGTTAAATGTAAGAAATAAAAATTGTGAATAAAGGCCCAGCCAGATAGCTCAGCAGACTAAAGCACCTTCTTAGGTAGAGTGCAGAGGGCCCAGGGCTTGGTTCCCTGCATGCCATATGCCTCCACGGCCCAGGGAGCCAGAGATCGAGACTGGGCATGGTGGCCAGTAAATGCCTGTAATCCAGCATTTGGGAGGCTGAAAACAGAATCACTATGAGTCTGATCTATGTAGTGAGATCCTGTAGGCCCTGTACTAAATACATAAAAAATAACCTCATGTTGGGGTACTGGCTAGTAAGTCGCTTGTGGCTACATACATAAGTACAGCTAAGTCTTACTGTACTATTGGGGTTCTGATGAGGTCACTCTGGTTGGCACATGTATGAGAACTCAGTGTCTTTGAAGGCCTCATGACAATGTCTGCTCTTAGAATTACAAAATAATTTTTAAGAAGTATTGTTTCTATTTTTGAGGTCGTACTGCTTAATCTTATATCCTGAGGAACCTGTTTAGCTTTTTAGGAACTTCTGTAAATTTTGTTGGCTTCACTTGAAGAAGCAATTGCTGTTTACTTTCTACCTCAATCCCAAACCAAAGTCAGATTCTAATGCATCTGCCAAAAATAATGTGGGAAAATTAAGGACTTCAATTTTCATCCTTTGGTAGGCCCTGCAATTAATTTCTTCATAGAACTTATTTCCTCCTGAGAAGCTGTCACACATAACACTTCTGTCTTGAAGTGTACAGATCTATGCACGATACATGCAAATTGCCTCCCAAATCTTTGTGTAATAATGAGGAACTAGACCTATGCTTCATTCTCTGATAAATGCAACCTTGTAATTTCACCCATATTTTGAATTCTTACCTCTAGATCTTAGATAAGACATTTCTCAACTATTAGCTTATATTAATAAAATTCCGTGTCAAGTAGTACTTCGCAATTCTTTTCCTTTCTGGAACTGAGAACCAGGTCTTTTCCACTAAACTCAGGACAGGATCCACTGAGTCAAATTGCCTTGACAGTTCTCCTGCCTCAGCCTGCCAGAAGGTCAGAGTGACAGGCCTTTACCAAATGCCTGAACTCATGGGCTTAAGCAGTCTTCTTTCCTCAGCCTCCCAGACAGCTGAGACTACAAGCACAACTCAAATTGATAACCTATAAAATTGTAAAACAAGGTTTTGTAAGAACTATGTATCATTTTAATAATTACTTGGGCATGGCAGTGTACATTTGTGACCCCATTATTCAGAGGCCAAGACAGGAGGGTTCCTTGGGTTCCTTCTGGAAAATGGAACCATATTTCAAAAAATTAAAAGAGTAAGGGATAGGATGTAACATGCCTGGGTTTAACCCCAGTGTACTGCAAAGATAAAGAATGAGAATGGACACACTGCATACTGGTAGTAAACACTGCATATCTGAAAGCCCTGCTTAGTATTTATTGCTGACCACCTAGAAAAGATCAGCTATCTCCTTGGCCCCATCCATGCACAGGATCTAATAGGACACTTGCATCTACTGACAGTTTCACCTTTCTGAAGTCTTACATACTATGATGAAAACTAGCCCAAGTGGAACACTCACAATACTGCCAACCAACTCACTGTGACGTGCTGTCCCCTCCTCCTTTTATTTTTAGCTCTTTCACCTTTACTTTGAGAGCAATAATTGCTGTATTTATTTTAGATGTTCACACTAGGGCACAGAATAGTACTTCAAAAATGTAACAGCCATGCAATGTTACTAAAAAGGATATTAAAAGAACCTAGATTCAGGAAGTCGGTTGTGTCTGATTAAGCACTTCCTCACACTCCACAAGCAGGTCACCTAGACATACAGCACTGTGGAACAGTCTGCAAGCCCCAGAACTGAAGGGTTAGACTACCCTAGCTGCAGATCTTGGGCTTTAACACAGTTCTCCCAGAACATGGAGTCAGGTATGTGCGCTAAGCCTTAATTCTTTGTTTCTTGGGTCAGAAATTCACTGCACTTTGCTCAGGTAAGTACTGGGCTTGAAAGGGGAAAAAAATGAAATTTTACTGGGCAAGGGAAAATGAGCCAGCAAAACAATAATCATGACTTGGGGCCCCACACTAAGTACCTATTCAAACAAGAAATGCTCACCCAACCTTTCCTGCTAATGGTATAACCATGACTCCTATGCCTGTACTCTTAAAAGATTAACCAGGGAAACAAATGACAAGGTAAGGAATCCCAGTGATTTAAACATCTATCCTGGGCTCATGAAACGGCAAGGAATATGGTAGAAGCTGCCAGTCTTCACTGTCTGGAAACTGAAAGATGGTTATCTGGTAGTTCTAGCAAGTTCAGCTGTCAGCTATGTACTACAGGGTACTCCTTAATTCTCAGACTCACTTTCTCCCATTCCCATTCAAGGCCTCAAAAGAACCTTTATCTAGCCCAAAAGGCGGACAATGCAGTTGAAAACCTCACATATGCCTCCTTTTACTGCTTTCTTTTAGCTATGCCAATACAAATTCTTTAAATGTCCCACCTGTAACACTGGTTTCTGAACTTAAAAACATACCTACAGAAATGTAAGTCTAAACAAAAGATGGTAGGGGGCTTGGGAGATAGCCATTTAAGAGCCTGCAGGGCAAGTGCAAAGTCCTGAGTTTGATCCCTGGTACAAAGAAAAAAGAAAAGAAAAAAAAAAAAAAAAAAAAGATTCAATAACTTGGAACTTTTTGTCTTGAAACTATAAAATTACCTGTTATATTGCCTGCTATGCTCTTCCTCTCCAGTGCAGTAAAAATTCAGTTTTAACTTGGAACTCAAAAATCCTAGATACAAAAAATGTTTATTGTTGAAATCTGTAATTGTTTATACTGTCTGCTTCATAGTTATAATACAATTCACATTACTGAACCCTTTTAAGATTTTTAACAAATTAAAAAAACCTTGCTAGTTTATAAATATTTTCCTTCCATATTTCAATATCCAAATTAAGCAAAAAGCCAGATTAAGCATTTACTTTTGGCAGCGTTTTCCCTGGTAAAAGGTCTAGTTTTAATTATAAAATTATAATCTGATACACATACATAACAAAAGAATAAACTTTTCTTTACCTGAAGGTTTCCTTGGTTCTTTTCAAGGTAGATACCCTCAATACTAAAATCACATACTGGAAATACACGCACACATGATTCTTCTCTAAGAGAAAACAAGCATTTAAGAGTGAATTTTAACTTATGTGTTTTGGTTTAATGTTAGTCTCCATAATTAGGCTAAACTGCCACTAAAGGTATTTTACATTTAACCTAAAACAATGAGTTCAGCATGTTCATAGTTTGCCACAGACATACCCTGGAGATTGGGTAAGTCTGGAATAGGAAGTACAACCAAGATCTCCTATTTAATTTTGTAAGCATCGGTGGTTGTCTTTTTTTTTTTTAAAAATAACCCTTTCTTCCAATTAAGAAACATGCCCTAGTGTGAAAGTTAACTTAAAACCTTAATGGTTTTATTTGCTAATTTAACATTTCAGCAAGTTGTACCTGGAAGCTTATCACAAACAGTAGATTTTATTATCCACTTAAAAATGTGAACTATCAAATTCAAGGAAAAAGATGCATTCACCACTGCCAATTCTCAGCAAATGTCAGCTGCCTTTATGTTACCTACCATATACAGATATTGTAGCTTTTTACAAATATTAACTTCGCCATTAAAACCTAGAGGAACAGCTATTATTTTTACACAGACAAAACTGAGGTGGAGGACATTAATAAAGAAGGAGCCAGGATTTGAACATCATTCTGGATTTAGGTTTTAGGTTTTCCAGTATGTTCTGCTGGTCTCGTCACATGGTAACTAAAATAGCATTTGTTATCTGTGATACTATTAGATTTCTGTTCACTAATTCTTGTGGTTAGAACTGCTCATTCTTTGAAATGGTGAATAATAAATTGCTGGCTTTGAGCTATGCGTGGTGGTGCACACCTGTAATCCTGGCACATGGGAGGCTGAGGCAGGAGGATTGATGTGAGTTCGAGACCAGCCTGGGCTACAGAAGTGAGCTCAAGGCCAGCTTGAGCTGCATAGCAAGACCTACTTTCTTTTTTGTCTTTTTGAGACAGGGTCTCACTATGCAGTTCAGGCTGGCCTTGAGCTCACTTTTGTAGCCCAGGCTGGTCTCGAACTCACACTGATCCTCCTGCCTCAGCCTCCCAAGTGCTGGGATTACAGGCGTGCGCCACCGCGCCCGGCTCGCAAGACCTACTTTCGAAAAGACAAAAAAAAAAAAGCTTAACTGCCTTTTTAAAATACAAGTATGCTTCTTGTGAAGCATCTTTTCATGTTCAGTATAACCCCTAACAAATACAGACTGAAGTCACTAGCAATCCAAAGGATCACACTGACATCTCTGACTCAACGGCTACTGATCTCACACTGTGCTTATTTCTATTTCTGTACTTTAGTTCAGGGTCCACAAGGTGTCACTACACAAACCAGACTCGTAGTGACTCCTGTCTTCAGCCTCCCCAACACTGGGATTACAGGTGTGTACCACCACACCCAGTCTCAGTCACCATCTCAGAGTGCCCTGGGGACCGAACCCTGGTTGCTACATCTACCTATGGTGCTTTGGTCCGCTGAGCCATTTGGCCAGCCCTTTATGCTTATTTTGAAATAAATGTGTTGCTATTGTCATTTTTCCTCCTCCTACAAAGGCCTGCAGTAAAACATTCAGAAAAGGCCCAGAGAGTCAAAGGAACTCAAGTCTTAGTTACAGCACTTGGACTATTGACACATCAGGTGAACTATATCCAAGAAGACATGAAGGCAACTCACCTTTTCTGCACGACTCTACTCAACTTCTTGCTGTTTTCATTCAAAGGATTCTCTTGCAACCCTTCAAGGCTATAACAATAGTACTTCAGAGCTTTTAGGCTTTAGGTAACCCTTTCTCTACTATAATCTCTGCCTTTTGTTCTATGTGTTCTGGAAGAAAAATTATGTTCTGGGCTAGGAGGAGGTGAAAGACAAAGGGAAAGACAATTCTACCTTTTACCACTGTCAAAGTTTCTTTTTCTGTGTTTTTTTTTTTTTTTTTTTTTTTAGGGAAGGATCTACAGGGTGTTAAGGGTCTCATTACTAGATCAGACTCAGTGATTTCTCTGCTTACAGCCTCCCAAGAGCTGGGATTACAGGTGCATGCTACCATGCCCAGTTTCAATTGCCTCCCTAGGGCCAGGAACATAGCTGCATGAGCACCTGCCTGTTAAGCACAAGATCTTGACTTATCCCTGGTATTTAAAAAAAAAAAAAAAAGGCATAATAATTCATTGCCTTCTTAGCAGGCCCCAGGGGTGGGGGCAGCATAGCTGGCCAGGTGATCAAACCCTAGCCTCTGCTTACAAGCCTGAAGTTTCAACTTACAAAAAAAGTCAAAATTTGTAAAAGAAAAAAAAATTCCCTTTTGAGCAAAAATTTACAAATACCCCAATACACAGCAAAAGATTCTAAAATAACTAGTCAGATAACTGATTTCTTATACTTAAGGGAAAGAATATTTAAGGATTTATTAAAACCTTCACCACATAAATTCTTGCATTGTGATTCTGTGTGTAAGCTGAAGGGTTAATCATTATACCAAAGTTGGCAGCTAAAGACCTCATCCTTTTGTAACACACCCTGGAGATTTTTAAAAACACTTTATTTAATAAAAGTTAAACATACAAAACAGAAATTAACACACCTCCTAAAAATCACCTTCCATTAACAGGAAGACCCTTTCTATGCATGTATTTATTGGCTTAAACTCAAATTCAGAAATTGTAATGTTCACACCAACAAATGCTGGCAACTTGATCTAGTTAATTCAAATCATAAACTCAGCTACATGAACATAATCTACAGGGAAATTATGGTCAGATTAATGCACAAGAAATACAAGAAATTTTTAATGATGAGACATTCAGTACTCTTGTTCATTAATTTAGCCTTGTTTTTTTTTTTTTTTTTTTTTTTTTTTTTTTTTTTTTTTTTTTTAAAAAAATAGTATCTACACTGTATACAGGGCTATACATCAGCTTTTTGTTTTCTAATATAAACATTACACATCCAAAAAAACAGTACCACTACCTTAGGTGAAAAAGTAAAAGAAAAAGGAAACATACAAGAAACAAATCCACAAAACACCAAACAGAATCACCTTAAAAAGGTAGCTCATCCTAAACGTTTTTCTACATAAAACTGAACAAAAAAACTAGATCAACTTTAGAGATAGACGGCCTAATTGGCTTAGGAAACAAGTTATTGAAAGAAGTATCTCAAAACAAACTTTGCCATTATAACCTATCTTTAGGTTTATTTTGTTTTTATTTTTTTGGTACCAGGGATCAAACTCAGGACCCTGCTCTTGCCAGGCAGGTGATTATGCCGCTGAACTATCTCCCCACCCCTCTTGAGATTTATCTTGACAACAGCTACATTTTAAAGTTGAAAACAAACTGAAAAAGATCTCTAACAGGTGGGTGGTGCTTGCTTTCAGATTTGAATCAATAACTGTGTGTCAAATTCCAAGTTATAACAACTATGAGTCAGGGCTTGGCATCTGTATATCAATACTTCACCTAAGTGCCAAATGAAGCAGCTTCCTCTGGAAAAGTTGCCTTATTCAATAAACTCTGAGGGAACTATAGTAGTAGCAGTGAAAAGTTAAGTGAATAACAGTTTGTCAAAAGCAATCTCTTCAAGTTTCATCCTATCAAAGTCAAACGATGACCACAATGGTATCTTCCTTACTCATCTAGCAAATAATTTACCTTTAGAAAAATATAAGGATAAAAAGGTAAATGTAAAGCCCTGCAGAGATGAAATCCAACAGTTTTTCTGATTATTGAGGCATCAAATGCCTGACATTGTATTTAGAAGTATCTTGATACTGTGTCATAGGTTTATCAGCAATTCCACAAGTTCCTACTCCAACTTTGCCAGTTACACTCTCAGGCGAGGCAAAAATACTCCTTTTTACCTAGGGAAAAGAAAACAAATCATTCCTCATTAGTTTTACAAAAAAAATTTTCTCCAAACTTCAGTGTTAAAATATAATTCTAGCATCAGTTTTAAAAACAACAATAATAACAAAAAATTGTTTTAATGCTTAGGGTAAGAAAATGAGCAGCAAAATAGCCTGGTATCTCAAGAAGCCATTTACTTACAAGTTATGAAAAATACCACTATATTCACTTAACACTCAGAACACTTAACTGTTTAAAGAGCTCAACATTCTAGGTTTGCAATCTCATAACTGATGCTGTCCATTACCTGTTTTGGCAGGACCACTCTGGTTGTATTCAAGTTTAATCGTAAGGCCTATTGTGACGTTTAAATTGCAAAGAACCTCGACACTTTTTAAGTGGTAAAACAAACACTGTTAGGAAAGGGTGGCACTACTTTTCATGTGCACCAGTGGAGGAACCATGATAGAAAAGTAAGGGTGAAACCCCTACGTTTTTTATTAAGTGCTACTTTCTACTCAGCACGCTGACAACATGAAAGTTCTTTGAAGGGCCAGGGTGATAGCTCAGTAGAATAGATGTCTGCCTGGCAAGCATAAGGTCCTGAGTTCAATCCCTATACCACCACCACCAAAAAAAAAGTTTTGGGGGCCCGGCAGGATGGCTCAGTGGTCTAAAGTGCCTGCTTAAGAAAGCTTGGGCGGCTGCAGGGACTATGGTTTGATCCCAGGCACCACATACTGCGCCAGCCCTGCCCTGAGGGCAGGCTGAGCCGGCCATAAAAATAAATAAATAAACAAAGGTTCTTTTTTTTTTTTTTTTTTTTTTTAATTTTATATTTTTTCTTGTTTCAGAATTTTTGTTTTTCTTTATTTTTATGGCTGGCTCAGCCCACCCTGAGGGCAGGGCTGGCACAGCATGTGGTGCCGGGGATCGAACCACAGTCCCAGAAGCCGCCTGAGCTTTCCCAGGCAGGTGCTTTAGACCACTGAGCCATCCTGCCGGGCCCAACAAACAAAGGTTCTGAAACAAGAAAAAAAATAAAAATTAAAAAAAAATTTTAAAAGTTAACATCAAAAAGGAAAATTAAATAGAATGAGAAAATGAAGTTAAGGCCCGGCAGGACGGCTCAGTGCTCTAAAGAGCCTACTTAGGAAAGCTTAGGCGGCTGCAGGCACGGCTAGATCCCCAGCACCACATGCTGTGTCAGCCTTGTCCTGAGGGCAGGCTGAGCCAGCCATAAAAATGAACAAACAAAAGTTCTGAAACAAAACAAAACAAAACAAAAGTTCTTTGAAGTAAGATCTACCAGCGATACTTATAAGGGCACATGAACTAAGGAAAGAAAGTTCAATAAATTGCCTCAATTTTTCAAACTGCTTTAATTCCTCATATATACTCTAATTTGTAATATTTGCAAAGACAATGGGTAAAAATGATTCAACAAGCCACACTGAGGACTGATGCAAGAACTGGCTATTCATTAGTTCTGAAAATCTAAGTACTTTTTAATCGTAGCTAATTAATTTTAAAATTAATTTAATGACAGTTGTATTTCTCAGGTATGGAAAAAGGTATGAGGGATTCACCAACCTGGCCTTTCTTATTCTTAGAATAGGCTCTGTTGTTGAACTGTTGCCACTTCACCTTCTGGTCTTCTCGTTCCTGCTCAAGTTCCTTTATTCTTTGTGCCTTTTTCAAAGCTTTCTTCTTTTTATATTCACGCTGTTGGGCAATCATTTCCTTTCTGTGTGAAAAAGAGCTAAATCTCAACTCTTATGCTTTGAAAGATGACTTGTTTACCTTAATAATGTAGAAAAAAAAAAATCATACCCTTTTCTTCTTGAATAAAAGCTCTAACTCATTAAAAATCAATGTCAATACCTAGAACTAGTAAGAAACATGTAGTTTTTGGGGCTGGGGAGATAGCTCCGAGGCACAAGTGCCTGCTGGGCAAGTGCAAGGTCGTGAGTTCGAACCCTGGTCCCACAAAAAAAAAAAAAAAAAAAAAGAAACATGTAGTTTTTAAAAAGTATAGCATCATTTGAAGCTTTCAAACAGTCCATTACATAAATCTAAATTTTCAGCTGTGACTTCTTTTCTAACTTTCACCATCTAAGTAGCACCAGCTAAGTACATACAGCTTTTGACACAAAAGTCAAGCAACTAAGCCCCGAAATCATACATTGCTTTACAATAATCTTATTGAAGATGTTCATGTTACTTGGAAACAGTACACTTCATTGCACTCCCATGCATTCCTGGGACTCAGGCCACCAGCACCTAATACCTGGGATCACAGCAGCAGCTGCCTTTGATTGACAAAGATTGATCTTAAATTCAAACTGTATCACGTTATCTGTTCTATTTCAAGAAGTGCTTTATGAGCCGGGCATGGTGGTGCACGCCTGTAATCCCAGCACTTGGGAGGCTGAGGCAGGAGGACCGCTGTGAGTTCGAGACCAGCCTGGGCTACAAAAGTGAGCTCAAAGACAGCCTGAACTGAACTGCACAGTGAGACCCTGTCTCAAAAAGACAAAAAAAAAAAAAAAAAAAAAAAGTGCTTTATGATCTGTTTTTTTTGGTGGGACCAGGGTTTGAACTTATGACCCTGCACTTGCCAGGCAGGCACTTGTGCCATGGAGCTATATCCCCAGCCCCTATGATCTGTCTTTCACCTATGAAACCTCTTATTAGTCTACCTTAGGCCCAAATTTCTACTAAAAGAAATTCTTTGTTCCCTCTATACCCTAGTCCCTTTATAAAGTGCGAATTTACTGAATCATTACTACGTATTTAGAACTGTGTTAATACACTTTATTAATGGCATCGCCTAATCCTCCAAATAGATATATTCAGTAATACAGATAATTACTGCCTACTTTACAGATAAGAGATGGCAAGGTTTGTCCAAGATAAGCATGCACATTAGTAAGAGCTTCAGCTCCAGATACATGTAAGTCAGTAACTTCCCGTACTTTTACTTTGCTGACTTCTATTCTTTTAAAATCTCAGTTCAGATGTCATTTTCCCGAGGAAACCGCCTTGACTGCATCAGCACCTCTTCTTTGTTCCCTTAAGTACCTGTTATGGGAGGTGGCAGAGGACTGAACCCAGGACCTTTACATTGAGCCACACGTCCTCACCCCTTTCTTATTTTGAGATAAGGTCTTACTAATTTGCAAAGTTTCATAAGCGGGGCTCCAACTTTTCAAAATCTTAACCTCCTGCTAGGATTACAAGAATGTACAACCATGCATAACTATTATTAAAGCATTTCTTTAATTATGTCTTTTTCAGTACAGAAAGGTTTTAAGTTGGTCTTTACTGTGGTAAAGGACCAGCAGTACCTGGCTTATAAATTATGATAGGATGATATCCTTAGCATTGTTATCTCAGTTACTGAATGCTTATGTTGGAACAAAAATGTCATTTTACCTAAGTATACATATACAGACCATGCTCACCCTATCACACCAATCTTCAGAACCATGGTGAACAGCATTAGAACTTTCTCCTCCTAATCTAACTTGCAGGAATTCCCTTTGTACAGGACCTACTGGTGAATAGAGAACACCTAAAAGGTGAGAGTCAAAACCACTTACTTCGACATGGGTTTGCTGCCACTGTCCTCCTTCGCCTTCCTTCCTTCTTCTACAGGCTTGAGGTTCAACAGTGGAGTCACTTCAGCATTGCCATAACCAGCAAACGTGATTGCGGCGGTGCCGTTTTCTTCGTCTATCTCCTCAATCTCTGCTTCGTAACACCTGTAAAGATATCATGGCTGTAAGCAGGTGAGTAAAGATTTAGTACTCAGCCTACAAGACTTATACTGTAGTCACTCAACTATTACATGTATCTAAAATGAAACTGTAAAAATGGTTCTTGTGTCAAAAATAATGCAAGAGTGGTTCAAGTTAGGAACCTATTTTAAAAAATCCCTAGTCAAAATACTGCCAACAAAGTCATACCAACTATTCAATGTTCTTTAGTCTCTCTGAGGAATGATACTTATTACAGAATTGATTTTAGTGTATCACTTTACAAAAATCTCTGACAATAAACAATTTATTTAATTTTTAAACACAATAAACATTTACTTTAGAAAATACAGTGGTATTGGTTCATGAATGCTTTTATGAGCTATTTAGTTCTGCAAACAAAAGCATTTGACAAAATTTTGTTTTGTCTGCAAACTATATCAGGTGAAAACAAAACTGCAGCTTTCACATGTAGACACAAATATGGTCATCTCTTCCAAAACTGTGTAACAAATTAAGTTTGTGACTGGAGGTACCACTGTATATATACATTTCCCCCCACTCTGGGGTCCAAGTTATTTTTTTCTCTGCCAGTCTTAAATTTAAAACTAGAACTAACCTCTATTAATAATAACCACCCAAGAACTTAAACTGGCTGTATGAATTATATACCTATAAAGAAAGATTAAAACAGGGTAGATCAAGCTGAATAAA
Source organism: Myocastor coypus (assembly GCA_004027025.1). Taxonomy (NCBI): domain Eukaryota; kingdom Metazoa; phylum Chordata; class Mammalia; order Rodentia; family Myocastoridae; genus Myocastor; species Myocastor coypus. The sequence goes on along the minus strand of PVJA010020111.1, from coordinate 14,677 downwards.
AATATCTTACCATTGTATTTTATTATTTTACATTATAGTTAGGGGTTTTTGTACACTTACTGTCCATCTTCACTCCAGATTGCCATACACTTGTCTCCTACTTTCCATGAATGAGTGGGCTGACTAGAAGCAAAACTGTCTGAACTTGCAAGAGTTTCTGAAGGTTGAGTTGACAGAAGGTCTTTGGTTAGTTCTATAACTTCCTAGAAGAGAAAAAAACCCAGAACATTATTTTTTAATCCACTTGTTAACTTTTAGTTTTGATTAATGACAGCTTTTACACCATTTATTAAGCACTATTTCATGGATAGCCTATAACATTATTCGGAGAATACTATGATTATCTCCAAGTAGAAACTGAGATTCCCTGTTTTATACTAGGAAGCAGTGGAGCTGTAATTTAGGCCTATGCAGATACCCTCAACCACAAAATATGAACAGATATAAAGGAGACTTAAGCTTATGTCATGCATTACTTCTAACTGCCTATTTTCTCTACAAACAAAAAAATATGGAGGGACTGAATTAATTCAAGATTTTTTACAGTGTCATATATATTTCATGCAGCTGTACTATTTCACAAGGCATCCTTCAGCAATACTGCTTGTCCAGCCAACCTCTCACAAATCCCCACACTTGATATACCCTTATTAAGCAAAATGTTCCTACTTTATACATATCTCAAGTACTACAGGCATATATAAAAAAAGCAGTAGTCTTCCTACTTGTTCACTGTAAGTCTTACCTGATCTATAAGCAAATTAGCATTAGACTGAAAGTATTCTACACCTTACTATTTATTAGGCACATCAGCACAGCTTCATTTGAAAGGAAAAAAATAATAAAACGTAAGTAACACAGGTAGGCAATGCCTTTCTGTGTGGCAAATTTCTAACTTGGGGCTATATTTATCTGTTGGATTCAAGTCTTAACATCAGTTTAAAAACTTGGGAACAGCACAAATTGATAATATTCTGTTATCTGTTTGTTATACTTTTACTCTATTGAAAATCTATACTATTTATAATTGATTTAAGAATTTGCACAGCTGTTCCCCTACAGTGCTGAATTTAAAACAGACTGTGTATGGGAGAAAAACTGGAGAAATTCAACTTCGTTTCTTTTGGCTCTCACTGAGATTTTGTAACAGTAGTTCTGGTTCAGTAGCCAAGAAAGTTAAAGATTATCTCTCTCCTGAAGATTCTAATACTTTGGTCAAAAAAAAGGAATAGCAAGCCATTGGAGAAAAGCTAGCTGTATGGATTAAAACAACTAGACGACCAACATTTGAGTTCAAAAGTTCAGGAGAGCAAATTTTGCCAAGAAGCCATTCAAATTTTTCCTGCAGCCCTGAAGGTGGGCAATGACAGTGTTTCTGATGTGCTAACGTTGTGAATAGGCCTGGGCAAGCTCGGCAAGCACTCTACCAGAGTCACACCCCAGCCCTCAATCAGTACTTTGCAAAACAAGCAAAGAAGTCCAGAAAATGTTGTAAACCACAGGAATTATTTAGTTTTGTTCTTATTAATCACTTTTAGAGTGAGGATGTAATCCCAGTGAGCCTGACTCAAGCACCCACAAAGGCCTTTGGTAAATACTTCCACATCCTACTAAGGATCATTTAATAAAGAAAACGCACAAATCTTGGATTTGTAGTCTGATTTGGAAGTGCTTTCCTTTTACGAAAAGATATTTTCCTACTGTTCTCACAAGGGAAGGTATTTTCACCAAAGAAAAGGGTCCCATAAAGCTGTGCATATTACAAAAAATTTTCAGACCCCTAAGCTAAAAAATGATCCTTTTCATAAAAAATAAGATCCAGAGCATTTTTCCTAATGTCTTATAATCCTGCCATGGTTTTACATACTCCTCCCAGTGAAACTATGAAGAGTCCTGTAAATTTTTTTTTTTTACATGTGCACATGGACCAAAGTATTAGAGAAGCTACTTTACGTATGAGGGGGTTCTTAAAGGTACATACCATTAATTACTTTTCCTCCCCCAAGTCTGAGTTCTGAAACTGCTCCTTCATTGACAGATGGGCAGCAGTTACAGTAATCGCCAATTCCAGGAAGCATCAGGTGTTGTGATCTACATATCAGCAGGTCAAAGGGGGTGCACTCAAGTACTCTGCTTACTGAAGGAAGGCGTTTCGGGGATGCAGAGAGCCACTGTAATATATGAGACAAGTGACTTGACCCCTGCCTCCTTTAAAACCAGTTTATTTAGCAAAACAGCCTACTAAATTGACTATCTTATTATCATAGACTGGGGATTAACTAGCCTGGACTTTACTTCCCCTATTGTTTAAGTGGGGGAAAAAAAAAGAAAGGCAGTCAGGACTTCATTCATTGATTAGATGAATCATTGCCTTCTGTGTAACTTTGTTCTATATGAAAGACAGTATATAAAATAAACACAGAAACCTTACTGGAAAAAAAAAAGAGAAATCTTAATGGAAAAACAGAAGCCACTGGAAAAAAAGGACGTATTCTAATCAAAAGGTAAATATGTAAACAACCAGGGTAAGGACTGATTTCGTAAGAGGAACATAAAATAAGAAGCCACATAGTGGACCAAAAATATGAAATTAGGAAGTCACAAAATAAGCAGCTGAGCAGATTTTTCATCAAAAGTAAGAAACAGAATTGAAGGCCAATGGCACAAGATAATCCCAGAAAGAAGAAAAATCAGGGGACAGGAACACAAGGCAAATGGATTCTGTACCTGTGGTCTTAGTGGAAACTGTTACTAGATGGGATCATATATCTAAAGGATTTTCAGGATTTCATCTAAGCTTAAAAAAATGCTTCCCATCTTTGAATTTTCAGTTTAAAACAGACCTATATCTATAACCAAAATCAAGTTTCCCCTCATGACAGAGTAAGAGATAAACTAATCAAGCATTCTGTATTATCAGTATCTATGGTATTAGCACTTAAGTTTTCCGAGTCTGTGTCCTAATATGTAGCACATATTAGCTATTTAGTTCATGATAACTATTAGTAGCTATTTAATTCAATAAAATTAAAAATGCAGCTCCTCACTAATTCTAGCTATGCTTCAAATAGCCACATAGTAACTGTGGTACTGAATAGCAGAAAAGAACATTTTCATCATTACAAAAAGTTTCATTCAACAGCGCTGTTCTAATTTTTTTTTTCTTCTTGTTTCAGAACCTTTATTTGTTTATTCACTCATTTTTATGGCTGGCTCAGCCCGCCCCAAGGGCAGGGCTGGCGCAGCATGTGGTGCCGGGATCGAACCGCGGTCCCTGAAGCCGCCCAAGCTTCCCCAAGCAGGCGCTTTAGAACACTGAGCCATCCTGCCGGGCCCCAACAGCGCTGTTCTAAATGGCTAAAGAAAAGGGGATATTGATTTATAAATGACTCCCAGGTCATTAACTGAACCCTAGGATCTCCTAGGTATTACAACAATAGCTTTTCCCTGTACCATTTTCCACTACAGATCACATTAAGGCACTGTGCCCAGACAAATGACTATTTATTCTAGAAATATTATAAACACTTGACAATAATACTATTTCAATTCCACTCTCAACTCCCCTCTCCACCACTTCCATACATATGTCTCCCTCCCACTGCTATACGGGGTATAAAAGCAATATATGGTATAAAACATGAAGGAAACAATGAATGCCAATGTTTCTTCAAAGAAAAAAAAAAAAAAAAAAAAAAAAAGCTGCTTTTAAGCTGATCGAAGAGACATGGGCCACATCTCTGGGACAAAAAGGAAGCCAAGGAAGCCAGCTCTCCAAAGAAGTCTTTGCCTTTGTCACTTCATTGTTAGTGCATATTCAAAGAACACGTGAGCAGATCAAAATCAAATGAATGGAAGAGTAAACCACCAGGCATTTCTTATCCTCAAAATACCTTTATTTCTTAGTGACTGGCACTATGAAATCCATAGCCTGGCTTCTCCATACTGGAAAAGGGATCCTGTTCAAATTCTCAGCTTTTAAAAGTAACATACTGTTGCAAATTTATTTTAAATCTACAATTTGGAAATACTCAACTTACTTTTAATAATGCTCAGCTCAACGGGCTGGGGAGACAGCTCCATGGCACAAGTGCCTGCCTGGCAAGTGTAAGGTTGTGAGTTTGAACCCTGGTCCCACCAAAAAAAAAAAATGTTCAGCTCAGAAAAGCTCTTTCAAAATCCCAACTATAGACCTCTCTTACGTGCTGCTTGTTTGCAACTGTATGTAATAGCCCTAAAACCTCAGAGTTTTAATGGCTAACAGGATGATAAAGGAAAATATTATTTGGATAAGATATCAAAAGAGACATTATCAAAATATCCTGGAAACTTAGAACTCTGGCTGAGAATTTTAAATTCTCGAAGTGAAAAAATCATATATATGCAGTAAATTACAGAAGGTGTTATTCTTAACTCGTATCATGAAAACCACAGACACGTACAATCATGGCTTCACATTCGTCTCGAAACCCCAGCACAGATTCAGTTTTATACTTACTCAAATCTCCACGACAAAAAGATCTATTTTAGCACATCAACTCAACTTCAGCAAGGGCCAACAGTTGCCCTGTAAAAACTTAGTCTTAACTTGATATAACTACACAACATTAATACAGAAAACATGCTTCTCTAGACATTTTTGTTTTGTATTTTTACTACAAGGTACAACCCACTAACTTTGAACAGAAAATCCACATTTTCAAACAGTCTTAATCAGGTTGTTTTTCTCTTTTAATCTTGAACTTGATTTCCCTTGCCAACTCTTGAAAAATAAAAGCATGTTCCGTTGTAAAGTTTTTTCTCTTGAAATTTTGACTTTCAAAATCAATCCCGTTCTTAAAAAATTCCAGGAGCACACAGGTTTGTATAACCTTAACGGGCTTCATTCATTTTTCTGTAAACAAATTAGGTAAGGAACTCTTTCTCTCTAAGCCTAAGTGTCTATATACAGGTATGCAGTGGGGGCAGCCCAACCTGTAACATTCTAAACAATAAATCATTTGAAAAACACAACAACACCCTTATTAAGCAACGCTAACTGCAACTGTCCACCCACACTTACTTGTAAATCTTTCTTCAGTTTTAGCAAATCTTCATTTTCTCCATTTCCCGATAATGCAGCTTCTACTTGCTGGAGTTGAGCTTTGTAGCTTGCCAGTTGTTTTGCTAGATCCTCTGACATCTGGGGAAAACATAAGAGAAGTGAATATCAAACCATAAAAATTATTTTCCTAATCTGCCTGAATTTACAAGTTTTGCTCCCACCTTATTAACATTGTAGCTTAATCTGCCATTATTTTTACTTTTACTTCACACCTGAGCTAATCCACAAACGTCAAGGCAACAGATCCTGCAGGTCTCAAGTATGTTTGATAAATTCAATGTAGAAATAGAAAATAAGACATAACGGAGAAGTTTTAAGTTTTAACTCATTATAGGCAATGCAGTCTTTGGCTCAATGATCACAGTTTCTTACATGTTGTTCACTACTCTTAGCACTTCGGGGGGAAAAAACCCTTAGTTTATAAGCATGTCGACATGTTTAAAGAGAAAGCCTGGCGTGGTGGCGCATGCCTGTAATCCCAGCACTTGGGAGGCTGAGGCAGGAGGATCGATGTGAGTTTGAGACCAGCCTGGACTACAAAAGTGAGCTCAAGGCCAGCCTGAACTGCATAGCGAGGCCCTGTCTCAAACAAAAAAAAAAAAAAAAAAGCGAAATAAAAAGTTTAGTTAACTACACTAGTACCATTCCTCACGTGAATCATTATCCAGCTGAGTATTCGTAGCTGTCCAGAACAGAAATCCTCCGCCAAGCCAATGAAATCTCTAGCTACTGATGTATTTTCTTAAGCAGCACCACAAAATACTCTCACACGCTGCAACACCCTAAAAACCGTGTCTTTCGCCAGATGCCGTTCATAACCCTGAAAAGGAGCTACGCACTAACCCCTTCTTGATAATCTGTAAGCCAACACGCGACCTCCTGGGGTTTCTCAAAATTCCCGTCCAGACAGCCTGGAATCTGAAAGGGCGCCCAGGGCTCTAGCACAGCAAGCCGCCCTCCTCCGGGCCGCCCAACATTTCCAAGCCCGCCACAGCCCTGCCGAGTATTGCTGACCGTGGCGCAAGCATCCCCTCCCAGGGACTCGCCGGGCCCAACCCTAACCGAGGCTCTGGGCGGGACGCGACTCCAGACGCTGGCTCCGGGACGGCAGGAGTCGCCAGCGCGGCCCAGGGCCTGGGGCCGCCCTGGCGGAAAGGAGCAGCGGCCTCCGAACCCAGCGCCCGCGCCCACACCTGCCCTGCGCGGCTGGCGCCCGGCCTCAGCCTTGGCCTCCGCTTCCACCCGGGAGAGAGCGAGGCCCGACGAGGCCTGCCTTTCCCCAACCGAGTTTGTTACCTTGTGCGGGACCGGGACCAGGGGTGGGGCGGCGGGAAGGGGTCGGGGCAGATGGGCCCAGAGGCGGCAGCAGAAGCAGCAACAGTAGCGGTTAAAAAAATGCTCCTACGAAGGCGATTCAGTCCCAAAAGGAAGAACTCAGTCGGAAGTAAGGGGGAGGTGAGGAAAACTGGGCGAGGGAAGGAGGAAAAGACAAGGCAAGCAAAGTATCGCGAGACCCAAATTAACGCGAGATGCTCCTTTGGGTTACGTGATTCGCAGTGCCCTTTACCTCGCGACGGCAGCGCGAGTGGGCGGGGCCAAGTGGGCAGGAAATGACGCAAGGACCGCGCCCACCTCGTAATACGGGTTCTTGGAAATTGAGTTCCGGCTTGGAATCAGGAGCATCTGGGAGGCTCCGCGTGGCTGATGAGGTCGTAGGAAGAATGATTCCATGTAGCCCTTGTACTAATGAATTTCAAAATGTAGTCCCAGAGTCGGCTCCGTTTGTGTCTCCTGGGAAGTCAGTGGCAATGCATATTGAGTCTGAGCCCAGAATGGCCAGCTCCAGAAATTCCGTGGGGTAGGGCTGATAGTCTTTTTCTATAAGCCTTTTAGATGGCTCTGGGGTCCGCTCAAGCTAGAGAACCTCTGTTCCACATAGTAAAAACCTAAGTAATAAAGCTGGGTAGCTGACATTATGGGATTAATTAATTTAAAATTATTTGTTGCTACCATACTTGGCAAACAGTTTTCAACTTAATAGTCTGGAAGGATAAGCAGAGTGTTATGAATGCTTGCATTTATGCTCAAAAATGCCCCTGGCATAATAGCATATATAATAGTACAGTACGTATGAGTTCTACATGGATGCCTTGAGCCGTGGAGGGGTTTCAACGGGGCCAAATTCCTCCCTCGCCCTCTTTTCCTTCCGCCGTATTTATAAATTTATTTCAATCTTAGTAGAAAAAAGACTCAAGTCAACAGCTTCCGACATTGCCAGTTCTGCCAATAGCCCACTACTATTATGGAATATTGCTCTATGTATACAATTACTTTTTCTTAGTTCAATGAGAAGAAATATTTGTACCAATAGTGTTTAGGAAAGTTATCATGTCTGCATCTTGTACTCTGAACAACTACTATGAAAACAGCAATATGCATTATATCAATTATTGCGGCTGTCCGAACATGTTTTGAAACTCTCAATACTATTTCTTATTAAAAGTAATAAAAATAAAAAATTAAAATATCACCAATAAAGATTTATAATTTTTTTTAAAAGTAGATAAAGACCTGAAACAAAAGCTGTGGGGAAGCCGAGTGTGGTGGCACACACCTGTAGTCCCAGCACTTGGGAGGCTGAGGCAGGAGGGTCAATGTAACCAGCCTGGGCTACAAAAATGAGTTCAAGGCCAGCCTGAACTGCATAGTGAGACCCTATCACAAAAAGACAAAAAAAAGCTGTGGGGATGTCGGGAAGGAACCATCCCTGGATGACTAGGTTCCATTACTGGACCTGTAAGAACTTGGGGCCATGGCAACATCTTTTGGATCCTTGCTCCCTCGTGAAGGAGCCCTCTTCCCCTCCACGCACCCACATATAATCGGAATAGTGAGTCAGGTAACTTGTGCACAAGATAGAAATCCAGGTCAGGTTGGTAGGTGTGATTGAGATGGAAAGCGACTTGGAAAAACTGGCAATGCTGTACAGGGCACCAGCGTACAGCTACCATTAAAGCCAAAATGGGGTATGCCTTTTCTTGGATTAAGATTGGTTTAAAATCATAGTTTTTTGCTGGGCGTGGTGGCGCATGCCTGTAATCCCAGCACTGGGGAGGCTAAGGCAGGAGGATCAGTGTGAGTTCGAGACTAGCCTGGGGTACAAAAGTGAGCTCAAGGCCAGCCTGAACTGCACAGTGAGACCCTGCCTCAAAAAGACAAAATAAATAAATAAATAAATAAATAAATAAATAAATTTATAGTGGTTTTTTTTTTTTTTTTTTTTTTTTTTTTTTTTTTTTTTTTTTTTTTTTTTTTTTTTTTTGTCTTTTGTGCTTGTCAAGCACGCACTTACATCGCTGAGGTATATCCTCAATTCCTCAATTTGAAATGTAAAGAACTACTGACTGAAGTTATAGCTGCTGCTTTTGGAAATGGGTCAAGCCACCTCCGAGCAGAGAGTTGGTCAAAAAGGAGACCATTCTTTGACTTTCATTGTGTTCTTTCCTGATGAAACGAAGCCCTGGATTTGCCCACATTTCTCCACGTCTCAACAAATACCTACGTGACACATTATAGATGTGTGTATAGTCAATACTTGCTCATGCCCTCAGTTTTAAGAGGAATTTTGAAAATTTCACAGCATTGCACAGGCCTTGCTCTTGTGTCTGTATGTCTGGAGTGGGTGCATTCCACACATAACCTGTGCTGATTCCTCAGTGGTATCATCCATCTAAGATTGAGGGAGGAAAAAAAATGCAGGTGCCCATGTATTCATGGGCCACAGCAGTCTAATTTAAGTCTGTATTGCCTCAGTCAAGCGAGGAGGTGGCTGGCACTTGTAATCTCAGCTCTCCAGCAGTTAAGACAGGAAGATTGCCTAAAGCCTCTGCTTTGGCAAGTGTAGGAAGATACAGGGGACCGCAGTTTGATCCCAGTATGCCGTGCCAGCCCTGCTCTTAGAGCTGAGCTGGGCAAAAAAAAAAAAAAAAAAGCATCTCTTAATTATCACATATTTATTGTTACTTGTACTGTAATTTGGGTAATGTAATTTTGAAGAGTTAGGGATATAACTTGGTAGAGTTCTTTTCTAGTGGGGACAAGGACCTGGGTTCAGTCTCTTAACACTGAAAAACAAAAGGAAAAAAACAACTCCCCCAAAATAAAAGTTAAAAAGGCTAGCTGGATAGCTCAGTGGAGTAAAGCACCTGCTTAGGCAGATGCAGGGACCGGGTTCGATCCCCAGCATGCCCTTTCGGCTCCAGGGGTGGGGTGGGGTGGGGTAGGGTGGTGTAGGGGGGGAGGGGAGTGGGGGAGGGGCGGGTGGTGGTGGAGCACGCCTGTGATCACAGCACTTGGGAGGCTGAAAACAGGAGAGTCACTGGAAGTCCAATCTACGTAGTGAGACACTGTAGACCCTGTACTAAATGCATTAAAAAAAAAAAAAAGACTCTGATGTTAAATTTGAATTAGAATTTTTTTAGGGAGGCAATGCTGAGGATTAAACCCAAGGTCCTCTAACTGAGCTATATATATAGTCCTTTTTATGTTGGAGTGCAGGATCTAGCTAAATTGCAGTTAGTTTTAAACTTGCGATCCTCTTTTTTTTTGGTCTTGAGACGGTCTCGTTTTAGGCAGCTCAGGCTGACCTCGAGCTTACTTTTGTAGCCCAGGCTGGTCTCAAACTTGCAATAGTCCTCCTGCCTCAGCCTTCCAAGTGCTGGGATATTTGTGCACCACCACACCTGGCCCCCTCATGATTTAACATAACAGATTACTTAGATTATAGGCATGTGCTACCACACTCAGAATTATATAAATATATATTTTGTAGAAATAATGCCATTCCATTAGTACCCTTATTTTAGTACCTAGTTACCATTCCCCATTAGAAAGGAAGTGGTGTTTCTTAGAAAAATGGATGACTTTGGATCTCAGGCCCGAAAACACAAAAGTGCAAGGTTAAGACAGAAATACCTTTCAAAGGGCAAGGAAGTAGCCCAAAACTAACAGGAAGTTGAAAGGCCTCAAAATCCAGCTTTAGGAAGCTCCATGGCCAGGTACAAATCCATTGGGCTACTTTTCTTTAATTAAAAAGAGTATTAACAGATTATGAGGCCATTAAATGCACTTTCAAAAATCCAGAGTGATAACCAAAATGAATCAATGGGAAGAGGTTGTATCAGGGTTTTACTAGAGGAACAGATATAACACAAGATGTATAAACACATGCAAAATTCAAAGATGGGCTTACCATGGTCCACCACAGAGTTGGATGAGGAAGCGTGCAGAGAGCGTCTGCACACGGGAGGGTGAAGGGTCTAGTCCAAGGCCTGGAGTTTATTGCAGTGCTCCCTGCGAGTCTGTATCAGGAGGCCAGTGGATCCGCAATGGAGTCTACACCAGAAGATCAAAGGATCCAAGCTGGAGGCTGAAGAGTTTGTGCTATCGGCCAGGAGTCGACTTACAAACTGAAGATCCTTTGAAGAAAATGGAGCACTCCATCCTTCCTCAATTCCCTTTTATATTCTTTATTTTTTAAAAATTATTTTATTTTATTTATTTATTCTAGTTTCAGATCCTTTGTTTATTCACTCATTTTTATGGCCGGCTCAGCTCGCCCTGAAGGGCAGGGCTGGCACAGCATGTGGTGCCAGGGATCGAACCGCGGTCCCTGAAGCCGCCCAAGCTTTCCCAAGCAGGCACTTTAGACCACTGAGCCATCCCGCCGGGCCCCACCCCTTTTACATTCTTTATGTGATGAGCCACTCTAAGGTGAGGCCTCCATGTGGAATTGCTAAACACATTTAGTTAAGCTTCTAACTTCTTTTGACACAATCAACCACTACAAGGGTTTTACTTAGTAGAAGAAACAAATGTAGCCAATAAATGTAAATAGAATCATAGAATCACAAAGTTCACCACTTACAGCTACAAATGATTCAAGCAAGGATCATCATTAAGAGCTGAAACAGGGGCCTGGCGGGATGGCTCAGTGGTCTAAAGCGCCTGCTTGGGAAAGCTTGGGCGGCTTCAGGGACCGCGGTTCGATCCCCGGCACCACATGCTGTGCCAGCCCTGCCTTCGGGGAAGGCTGAGCCGGCCATAAAAATGAGTGAATAAACAAACAGAGGTTCTGAAACAAGAAAAAAATTAAATAAAAAAAAAGAGACAAAGAATCTCTAAAAAAAAAGAGCTGAAACATGGCACTGGGGAGATAGCTCCGCGCAGCACAAGTGCCTGCCTGGCAAGTGCAAGGACCCAAGTTGACTCCCAATGCCACATGCAGTGCTGGCCCAGAGCTCCAGGTGTGCTGTGCTGACCACTGAAACCAGGCATGGTGGTGCACACTTGTGATCCCAGCGCCCTGTAATCTCAGTGCCAGGGAAGCTGAGAAAGAATCATTATGAGTCTGAGCTATGTATTGAGACCCTGTACTCAATACATAAATAGATTAATAAAAAATACCTGGTGAAAGGTATTAAAAGAGACAATACATAGAATCAATGGATCACACATAGATAAAGCCACACATCAGATTGCTTAATAATTATAAGTGGGAAATGTGCTTAGTTATGAAGAAATTCAGCAGTCACTGACTTAATCCAGTGATTAAGTTTAGTGCCACTCTTGTGGGATGATCTGACTTGATGTACCTCCTGATTTGGCACAACACAACATAATAGTGTTACAAATGACAGAGCCTTGCCTAAATGCTTGGCTTTAATATAACAAAGCCTTGCTGAGGAAATAGCTCGGTGGCTTAAGCACCTGCCTGGCCAGTGCAAGGTCCTGAGCTCAGTCCCCAATAATGAAAGCAAAACACACACACACACACACACACACACACAGTCTTTTACATAACTTCCACTTCACAAGAAATACAGGTGGCAAGGAATGAGTAGAATGATGACACAACAACACAGAGATAAGCAGATCCAGAATGTGGGGTAGTCCAGAAAAGAATGGACTTGATTCATTCTTTTTTTTAAAATTAATTAATTTTTTTCTTGCTTCAGAATCTTTATTTGTTTATTCACTCAATTTTATGGCCGGCTCAGCCCACCCTGACGGCAGGGCTGGCGCAGCATGTGGTGCCGGGGATCGAACCGTGGTCCCTGAAGCCGCCCAAGCTTTCCCAAGCAGGCGCTTTAGACCACTGAGCCGTCCTGCCAGGCCCCTTGATTCATTCTTAAAAAAAAAAAAAAAAAAAGCAGACAAACCAGAAAACAATTAGGTGTCATTAAAGATTGGAGGACTGTTCTAGGTTAGAAAGCAAAAAGACACAACCATCAATTGCAATGAGTGTATCTTGGCTGGGTCCTGGTTTGGAGAAACAAGGCTATAGAAGATGTGGAGTGGGGCATTTGAATATGGGCTAATTTATGAGATGGTGATGAATTTTATTAGGTGTGGAATTGGTTTATGGTTATTTAGGAGAATATCTTGTGCTTAAATTAAGTAAGGATAAAATATAACAGTTGTAACTTAGGTTTAGATGGTTTGGCAATGATGTGTGAAACTTTACTCACATGTATGTTTGTGTGGACACGGGGCAGGGGAGGAGAGAGAAATGTTAACAGTCCTTGCATCCAGATGGTCATGTATAATTGTTCATTGTACCCGTCTTTCAATATGTTTCTATATATTTGACATTTCTCAAAGTAAAAAGGTGGGGAATCCTAGCACTCAGAAGGCTGAGGCAGGAAGAGTCCAGCCTGGGCTCCCAAGTGAGCTCAAGGCCAGCCTGAGCTGCATGGGGAGACTGTGTCCCAAAAAGACAGAAAGGCGGGGGAAAGCATCCACGAACTGGAGAGAACACCATGTAGAACAGGTTTGAGATGTGCGTTGAATGGCCGAGAGCTGAGGGAGCTCCAGAGCTCGGAATGACTGACAACCTTGCAGATGGCTGGAGTTAGCAGGGTGCTCCCCCTGGCCCAGTTTCACCACGACCTTTTATTTATTTCTTTTTTAAAGAATTTTTCTCCCCCGTATTTAGGACAGGGTCTACAGGGTCTCACTACACAGGTCAGACTCGTAGTGATTCTCCTGTTTGCAGCCTCCCAAACGCTGGGATTACAGGCACGCACCACCACGCCCCGGCCAGCACAGCACACTGGGGATGGAGCCCCATCTGCTGTGCTCTGCCTAAGCAGGCGCTTTAGTCTGCTGAGCTATCACATCAGCCCTAAGGGTTTTTGTGGTTGTTGTTTTGTTTTTTCTGCAGGGCCTCACAACACAGTTCAGACTCGTAATGATCCTCCCAATTTGTGCCTCCCTGGGCTGGGATACGGATGCACGCCAGCATGCCCGGCCCAGCAACACCATCCCTGATTCAGCATGCCCAGCGCAGCATGCTGGGCCCTGTGCTCACCTGAGCAAGCGCTTAGTCCACTGAGCCCTCACAAATCAAGAGTGAATTGGCTTTTCTGCTTCAAAACCCTTAAAATTACCCTTTCTATCTAAGCATTGCCCAGCCCCACATTCTCTGATGCCTCCTGTTTGTTTCTGTTAGAAAAAAGGAGAAAACATCAAGGCCAGCCTGAACTGCATAATGAGAACCTGTCTCAAAAAGACAAAAAAAAAAAAAAAAAAAAAAAAAAAAAAAAAAAAAAAAAAAAAAAAAAAAAAAAAAAAAAAAAAAGGAGAAAACAAACAAAAATATTTCATAATTAATATTTCATAATTTTTACTGCACAGTGGATAATAGAATAGTCTTTGCTGAAGGCTACTTGACAGAAACAACCTTAACTAAAGCCCATGCACTTTCCCACAGGCACAAAAGGAAAAAATAAAGGCATTTGAAGGTTTTATTTTTAGTATTAGGGATTTGAACCCAGGCCCCTCACATTGAAATACATCTTCAGACTTTCACTTTATTTTTTTTTAAGGTTGACTTTTATTTATTTATTTTTGTATTGTGGCTGGCTCAGCCCACCATGGGGGGTGGGGCTGCTGCAGCATGTGGTGCCAAGGGATCAAACCTCAGTCCCTGTGGCTACCTAAGCCTGCCTAAGCAGGCTCTTTAGAGCACTGAGCCATCTTGCCAGCATCTTCAGACTTTTATTTTTTTATTATTACTATTTATTTATTTATTTTGCAGGACCAGGGTTAGAACTCATGACCTTGCATTTGCCAGGTAGGCACTTGTGCCATGGAACTGTCTCCTCAGCCCCTTCTTCAGACTTTTTAAAAAAGGAAAAATTTTAAAGACAACGTCCTTCAGCAGCATTGAGTGCCAATGTAGCAAGTGTAAGGTCCCAAGATTGATCCCTGGTAACTTGAAAAAAAGAAAGAAAGAAAGAAAGAAAGAAAGAAAGAAAGAAAGAAAGAAAGAAAGAAAAGAAAAGAAAAGAAAGGAAGACAGTGTCTTGTTAAATTGCTCAATTGTCCAGACACATCAGATATGCAGTCCTCCTGCCTCAGCCTCCCAGAGTCCTAAGACTATAGGTGTGTGCCACTCTTTACAATAAACAGAGTGAGTCCCAGAGTTTTGCCTTTACAAGATGAGTGGCCCATAGTTTTTTTTTTTTTTTTTTTTTTTTTTTTTTTTTTTTTTTTTTTTTTTTTTTTTTT